>WBZZ01005825.1:182500-195000 GCA_019918135.1 Paulinella micropora | reverse complement strand
GAAAGGAAAGGGAGGGGGGGGGGTGGTTGTATGTTTGTCTATGTGTGTGTGTGTGGGTGTGTGCGCGCGTGTCTGTCTGTAGCCCCGTCGTCTACGAGTGCCTCTTCCTTTGCCACGGTGGCTCTGCAGAAGAAAGGTGGGAGGGGGGGGGGGCAAGGGAGCAGATTGGAGGGGAGGCAAGGTGTTGTGTGTGTGTGTGTTGGGGGGGGGGGGGGGAGGGAAGGGGGGGGGGAAGGGGAGGCGAAGGGAAGGGAGAGGGAGGGAAGGGAAGGTGAAGAGAAGGGAAGGAAGGGGAAGGGAAGGGATGGTTAAGAGAAGGGAGGGGAGGGGAAGCGAAGAGAAGGATGGAAAGGGAAGGGAAGGGAAGGTGAAGACAAGGGATGTGAAGGAAAGTGAAGGGAGGTGATATGTCGTATGTTTGTCTGTGTGTGTGTTGTTGTTGTTGTTGTTGTGTGTAGCCGCATCGTCTAGGACTTCTAGGAGTGCCCCTGACAATTTGTCTCAGGCAAAACGTGCAATCTTGTCGCAGCCGTGGCTTTGCGACCAAAAGACGTTACTCGTCTCCGTGCTGACTAAGTCAGTAAATAGATAATTAGCATAGGATTGTGATATGCCTTAGTACTTGATATCCTATTACAATGATGTATTTACTTATGTAGGTACCCATTTTTAGATAACAAATCTAAAGGTGAGGCTCAGCAGCCTGACTGGAAACCCCCGGAAGAGCTTTTAAGTTGCTTAGCAGGGGATCTGTGCAAAAGGATATACGATCGCAAGGGAGAAGCTTTCACGCAGGTACTGTTTGACACTCCTGTATGGGAGTTAATTACCGAAACTCATCGGTCGCGGTTGGAAGCATTGGTTGTCTTGAAGAGACAAGAGCTAGATAAAAAGTGTGGAGGCAATCACAGTCTGTATCGGTCAACAAAAGTTATTCCATTTCAGTTTGCATGTACCTTGTCTGCCGAAACAAAAGACAAAATTAAGTGGAAAGGTGATCAAATTTTGCTGCGATGGGATCCAGCATATAACATGGGAGATTTTGTCTCGGTAGCGGAAAAACAAGGTTTTCACCTTTATCGACATGGGTATCAGATATTCAAGGGTGTTGGTGTTGATGAGGCGAAGTTGATGTGGATACAGCAGACAGCACAAACAATCATTAGTACCAACACCGAACCAAGTCTGGGTTTCACATCCAATCAGATTACGTTGGATGTTTATGGTATGGTGCATTAAATGATGATCGGTTTGTACCTACGTCCGATAAGCCTGAGTTAAAAGAACTTCAGGAAACGTTGATCGCAATGGGGGAACAACTTGCTACTGAGTGGGAGAAATACAGCACTGCCCTCCGGGTTCAGAGTGAAGCTGGGGTGTATTCAGCATTTGACGAATTGGGGCCCCAAGGATGGAAGAGGAAGTGATGCGTGTGCACCAGAACATAAGTGGAAGTTCGTGTGGAAAACTCACCATCAACTGTACCGCCCTGAAGGTTCAGAGGATGTTGAGTTTGATACTTCGACTCATCAGGGATGGCATTCGGACGGGGAGGTAAAGTTTGGTCCATTGGTAGGGGTTAATCTGTATTATCCAGTACCGCAGTCCAGAAACGGTAGAAAGGGAAGATCACAGTCAGGCAAGGTAGCACAGATTCAAGGGGCACGTGCACAGAGCAAACTAGCAGTTGATGCCGATTCAGCATCTTGTGGTTGTTGTAGCATCGATTCACCATTTGGCAAGATGGCTGCAGAAGCGATGCCAATTCCCAAGACATTAATTGCTCACGACCAAACAAACTTTTTCATCGAAAAGTCCGATGGGTTTCAGCAGTGTCTGCAAGAGCTGAGTGCACGAGAAATTCGTTCAGATGATTATGAAGATTTTGCGAATGTTAAGGGATTCAGTGATTATGTTAATAGTATGAAGTTCATGGGCTCAGAAGAACCTGATTGTCTTCAACCAGAATCTGCTACCCCCCAGCCAGGTGATTTGAAAGCTATTGACCAGCGTTTATGCCATCAAGGTGGTTACGGTGTGAAGGACATCACACATTTTGCGTTTTATCTCGCACGAGAAGTCACTGCTACGGACAAGCAACCTTCGAAACCGAAAAGCGCTCGCGATGAATCTCCGAAGAAGTCAGTAGGTCGTCCTCGAAAGGCTACGAAGAAATAATGAAATACATCATACTTTCTGTTTATTTACAGTACTAGTGAAAGTCATTATTATTAAAGACTGTAGTGTTAGTTTAAAATTAAGTGTTGTAAACTGCAAAGCTCCCTACTGCTTCAGGTACACATGCCCTGCGGGCCCAAACACCTCTATCTAAATCTATCACACGTCGGCTCTGCCAGACCGAAATCTTTACACACAAGTACACAAATGAATTCACATGTTATGTTGAGTAATCCTGCCTAACTCAGATTAAGTTCAAGTTTACGCCTTTATTTTTAGTTCCGTTACTTCATTTTTCCGTTTGTTTATCAACTGTCATAACTTGTAGTTGTTACGTTTTCAACTGCCGTTAACAGATCAATTTATTTCCCTTTAACAGCTAGCTTTTTGGAAAAAGCTTGACTATTGCATTTTTTCCCCATATCTGAAAACTTTTATTTCTTTTACCGCCTTTTCCGGTGTCCAGTCATACTTTATGTCCTTGAATAGTGTTTTCCGGTTTCCTGTCAACGCTCCAAGTAAAATGGTAAAACACTGAGTCAGATAAGTTAGTTAAAGTGGTAATACTTAACATATTTCAAGTTCCTTTATTTTTCCACAGACTGACTTGAACAACTCCAACTGCTACACAACACGTGTAGCACTTGAATACTATTCATTAGTTCTCAGAATTTGCATTGTTTCGTAAGGGACAAGTAGTCTGTCAAGCAAGTGTACTAAATAAACTGGAATTGACCATCCCAGCGTCTTTGGGTACCTTCCCTCTTCTCGGAAATATTTTGAGATCAAATGACAGCCGCGTGTGTATTCATTTGAATGCCGGTTGGTAATTTCCTCACAGGAGGGTAGTCAAGACTTACAATATACATATATATAGGTGGGTTGATCGAAGGTTATAAAAATATAGGTCACAGTGGGTTGGTTACTTATTGCTCAGTTCGGCATGATTTGTCCTTGGGCGGGCATAGATATGTAATTTTCCCCTACAGAATGACTTTTAATGATAAAAGAAGACCTCTTTCGTACTATGGTCATTCAGTAACCTGGAAGGTAATGATGAGAAGGCAAACAATGTAATTTTAGTAGTCCTAGTTACTTTATAATTTATGACTCACTTAATACTACACAAATTGGATGATAGAATGCTATTAATATATCATGGATTGTCACGTTTTCAGGTAGACTTCTCTGGATCTGAATCGTGCAGCCCCGCAGGCCAACCAGCACATGAAGGTGCTGCCGTCGCGAGGGGTATACCAGTCCGGCGCTCGGAGACCTACCTTCCCCGGAGCCTCCACTCGCGGTTTGCCGGTCGACTCCGTGAAGAGCCAAACGAGCAGTCATTGCAGTAAGACTTCCTCTTGACTAGGACTACAACACCAGGCTTATAGTATTAGTAATTTTCAGACCTACAAGGACTACTGCGTCCTGCACTTCCGCCCTTGTGCTTTCTCTGACAAGAGCCATAATGTCAGAATCAATACGCATGTGTTCAATACGAACAGACCATGCTAAGCTTTCCACATTTCGTCGCTGTTGAGACGCAGCGTTGGCTCGGGAAGGGCGTCGGCGGCCCCGCCTAGATCGGCCTACCACACCAGCCACACTTCTTCTTCTTCTTCTTCTTCTTCTTCTTCTTCTTCTTCTTCTTCTTCTTCTTCTTCTTCTTCTTCCTCTTCCACTTCCACTTCCTCCTCTTCCTCTTCTTCCTCTTCTTCTTCTTCTTCTTCTCCTCCTCCTCCTCCTCCTCCTCCTTCTTCTTCTTCTTCTTCTTCTTCTTCTTCTTCTTCTTCTTCTTCTTCTTCTTCTGCCTGTCTTCTTCTTCCTGTCTTCTTCTTCCTGTCTTCTTCTTCTTGTCTTCTTCTTCCTGTCTTCTTCTTCCTGTCTTCTTCTTCCTGTCTTCTTCTTCCTTCTTCTTCCTGTCTTCTTCTTCTTCTTCTTCTTCTTCTTCTTCTTCTTCTTCTTCTTCCTTCTTCTTCTTCTTCTTCGTCCTTCTTCTTCGTCCTTCTCCTTCTTTCTCCTTCTCCTTCTTTCTCCTTCTCCTTCTTTCTCCTACTCCTTCTTTCTCCTTCTTCTTTCTCCTTCTCCTTCTTTCTCCTTCTCTTTCTTTCTCCTTCTCCTTCTTTCTCCTTCTCCTTCTTTCTCCTTCTCCTTCTTTCTCCTTCTCCTTCTTTCTCCTTCTTTCTCCTTCTTCTTTCTCTTCTTCTTTCTCCTCCTTCTTCTTTCTCCTCCTTCTTCTTTCTCCTCCTTCTTCTGTCTCCTCCTTCTTCTTTCTCCTTCTTCTTCTTTCTCCTTCTTCTTCTTCTCTCTCCTTCTTCTTCTGCTTTCTCCTTCTTCTTTCTCCTTCTTCTTTCTCCTTCTTCTTTCTTCTTCTTCTTCTTCTTCTTCTTCTTCTTCTTCTTCTTCTTCTTCTTCTTCTTCTTCTTCTTCTTCTTCTTCTTCTTCTTCTTCTTCGTCTTCTTCTTCTTCTTCTTCTTCTTCTTCTTCTTCTTCTCCTCCTCCTCCTCCTCCTTATTCTTTTTCTTATTTCTTCTTATCCTTGTTTCTTCTTTCTCCCTTCTTCTTCTTTCCTTCTTCTTCTTCTTTCCTTCTTCTTCTTCTTTCCTTCTTCTTCTTCTTTCTTCTTCTTCTTTCTTCTTCTGTTTTCTTCTTCTTCTTTCTTCTTCTTCTTCTTCTTCTTCTTTCTTCTTCTTCTTCTTCTTCTTCTTTCTTCTTCTTCTTCTTTCTTCTTTCTTCTTCTTCCTTCTTCTTCTTTCTTCTTCTTTCTTCTTCCTTCTTCTTTTCCTTCTTTCTTCTTCTTCTTTCTTTCTTCTTCTTTTCTTTTTTTTTTCTTTCTTTCTTTCTTCTTCTTTCTTCTTTCTTTCTTCTTTCTTTCTTCTTTCTTTCTTCTTCTTTCTTCTTCTTTCTTCTTTCTTCTTCTTTCTTCTTCTTTCTTCTTCTTTCTTCTTCTTCTCCTTCTTCTTTCTTCTTCTTCTCCTTCTTCCTTCTTCTTCTTCTTCTTCTTCTTCTTTTCTGCTCTTCTCTTTCGTTTTCTTCTTCGCTTCTCTTTCTTTCTCTTTTTTCTCTCTCCTCTTTCTTCTTTTCTTCTCTTTCTCTCTCTTCTCTTTCCCTCTCTTCTCTTTCTCTCTTCTCTTTCTCTCTCTTCTATTTCTCTTTCTTCTCTTTTTTTTCTTTTCCTCCTGCCTCTTTCCTTCCTTTCTTCCTTTCTTCCTTCCTTCCTTCCTTCATGCCTTGATTCCTTCTATTTTCTCTCTCATTCCTCTTATCTCCTCGCCTTTCTCCCTTCATTATTTTTTTTTCTTTTCTTTTCTTTTTTCTTTTCTTTTTTCTTTCCTTCCTTCTTTCTTCCCTTCTTTTCTTTCTTTTCTTTACTTCCTTTCTTTCTTTTCTTTCTTTTTCTTCGTTTCTTTCGTTCTCTTTCTTTCTCTTTTTTTCTTTCTTTCTTTCTTTCTTTCTTTCTTTCTTTCTTTCTTTCTGTTTAACACTATGCTGTCCGCAGGTTGGTAGGGTCATGCTGGCAGGTGAGTATGTGTGTGTGCGGGGCTGACGATGGTCGGGGTGGTCGGGCCGTGCGTGACCACTGCGCCGCTCGTGAGCAGAGTGCGTTCCGATTGCCACTAGCAACACAGCACGCCACACAAACATAACCAACCATATCTGGACATATATTTATAAAGCAAAGGGTGGGAGGTGGGGGAAGGGGAGGAAGTTACGCTGCGTTGGTGGACGAGGGTTGGAGAAGTGGCGGGCAGGTTTGCTGCCAGGCGCGACGCGTTGCCGCCACTGATGGAGCGGTTCAGCGAGAAGGATTGCGAGAAGGCAGGGCCACCGCTGTTATGGCCGAGCTGGGAGAGGTTGGGTGGTTGGGTAGTGGAGGCGGGGGCGGTCGGGGTGGGCGGATCACGTGCCGGCGCAAGTTTATCCTGCTTCCCAATAGAGGGTTCTATCCCTGCAACACGCACACAACGAGCAAGATGCGGATGTGTCGTGCCGTGCGGCGGTGCGGGTGCGAGGACCGTGGTTGTTGCGCAGGTGCCGGCGAAGGTTGGAAACTTCCGTATACTCGCGCCCACAGACATGACATGAACAGACATAGCTACAAACACAGACCAACAAGCCGCTAGTAACAGGAACACGCTGTGCAAAAGCACACGTTGAACACGACTAACATTTGGACAGCACAAAGCAAAATACAGCATACCACTTACAACACAAGGAAATCAATATACAACACGTGTGTAACGCACAACACACAAAAATCATGGATGGTATACGCACAGCACACAACACAGAACTCACACAGCCCTCACACAGCACTCAAACAAAACATAACAGCACACACTCCGCATACAAATTCAACACATACACACAGACACATACAGACACAACGAAACGCACACAGCACACACAAAAAGACCAGGCAACGCAAACACAAATAGACCAGGCAACGCAAACACAAGTACACAAGACAGCAACTTGGACCGGTCATCGACGACGGCCTTGTGTGTCTTCATGTGCCGATCCCGACTAAACTTGGACTTGAAGACTTTGCCACATTCAGGACAAATCTGTCCGCGCAACAGCAGTTTATTAAGCTCCACCATCACTACGACTGCTACCAGTACTACTGCCAGTACTGCTACTGCTTCGGCTACTACACTTAGTGCTAAGACGAGAAGAAAAATACTACCACTACCACTACCACTACTACTGCTAATTAACAATAATAATAATAATAATATATATATATTGATCTGTCATGGCTGAGCCCGAGGGCCATGCGCCTCCATCCCTCGACCCAACAGGGACTACAGTGAGTATGTTGGGGAGGGAAGAGTGACTCTAACCATCCTGCATAGAAGGCCCCAAAAGGAAGTCCCTACTACCCGCACAGTGTCGGGTACCTTGCAGGAAATCAACTACAAATGATTGATCTTCCCCGCGTGAGAGCTCCACGAGACTGGGTAGGTCCCGCATGGAGGTACTCACAGGGGTAGCAGACATTTCATGCGGTCTGCCAGCGCATGAGGACGTTTTGTGGTAAGTATCTGGGACGCCTCGAAACCCGTCACCACCCCTAGATCGCGGAATGTAAATACCCTTTTGATCCCACGTGGTGTATATCTTATAAAAAACAACACAACGACATGGCCTCGGAACCAACACAACAACATAGCCTCGGAACCCACATCGACATAGCCTCGGAACCCACACAACAACAGAGCCTCGGAACCAACACAACTACATAGCCTCGGAACCAACAACAACATAGCCTCGGAGCCAACAACGACATAGCCTCGAAACCAGTGGGAAGAGGCCCAACCACCTCCTCTTCCCGTGGGGTGCCATACTGTGCGCCCCTCCATAATAATAATAATAATAATAATAATAATAATAATAATAATAATAATAATAATAATAATAAATAAATAAATAAATAAATAATAATAATAATAGTGTATCTCCTGCCAATTGCTGAGCCAAAAGGCCATGTGCATCCAGTCCTCCATTCCATAAGGAAAGTCTCCACACCAATCGGTGGAATAAAGGAAGTGACGGCATAGAACATTACTCTAGGAGCTTTATACCAATCAGCCCATGGAAAGGACCGATGGCCTATGTACTCCCTAAATAATAATAATAATAATAATAATAATAATAATAGTGCTTCTCTGTCAATGGCTGATGCATTTCTGCACATGCGCCTCCATCGTCTCACCCGTGAGGGGAGTACGAAGAATTGACGATAAGCTCTAATGACACCCCCGCAAGGGCAGTTCCAACACTTCCAGACGGGCCGGTATGTTCAATGAAAATACTGGTCCAGACGGATCGGTATGTTCAATGAAAATACTGGTGGCACCGACGGGAATCGAACTGGCGACAGGGCCCAGATGGTAGAACTTGACCACTGGGCTATCACGGTGTCCAATAATAATAATAATAATAATAATAATAATAATAATAATAATAATAATGATAATAATGATAATAGTAGTAGTAGTAGTAGTAGTAGTAGCAGTAGTAGTAGTAGTAATAATAGTAGTAGTAGTAGTAGTAGTAGTAGTAGTAGTAGTAGTAATAATAATAATAATAATAATAATAATAATAATAATAGTGCTTCTCAGTCAATAGAGAATGCATTTCTGCACATGTGCCTCCATCGTCTCACCCGCGAGGGAAGTACGAAGATTTGACGATAGGCTCTACTGACACCCCCGCAAGGCAGCTCCAAGCCTTCCAGACAGACCAATACTTTCAAAGAAAATATCCTTTGAAAATACTGGCACCGACGCGAATCGAACTGGTGACAGGTCCCAGATGGTAGACCTTAACCACTGGGCTATCGCGGTGCCACTAATAATAATAATAATAATAATAATAATAATAATAATAATAGTGCTTCTCTGTCAATGGCTGATGCATTTCTGCACATGCGCCTCCATCGTCTCACCCGTGAGGGGAGTACGAAGAATTGACGATAAGCTCTAATGACACCCCCGCAAGGGCAGTTCCAACACTTCCAGACGGGCCGGTATGTTCAATGAAAATACTGGTCTATTTTTTCTAGACCGGTATGTTCAGTGAAAATACTGGTGGCACCGACGGGAATCGAACTGGCGACAGGGCCCAGATGGTAGAACTTGACCACTGGGCTATCACGGTGTCCAATAATAATAATAATAATAATAATAATAATAATAATAATAATAATAATAGTGCTTCTCTGTCAATGGCTGATGCATTTCTGCACATGCGCCTCCATCGTCTCACCCGTGAGGGGAGTACGAAGAATTGACGATAAGCTCTAATGACACCCCCGCAAGGGCAGTTCCAACACTTCCAGACGGGCCGGTATGTTCAATGAAAATACTGGTCCAGACGGATCGTTACGTTCAATGAAAATACTGGTGGCACCGACGGGAATCGAACTGGCGACAGGGCCCAGATGGTAGAACTTGACCACTGGGCTATCACGGTGTCCATAATAATAATAATAATAATAATAATAATAATAATAATAATAATAATATTAATAACTAGGGGCTGCGCCAACACCTGAAAGGGTGGTTTGCGGTGCGCGAACGCACAATTCCCCCCCCTCTTCCCAAGGTCGTTTTCCCTCTAATGCTCACATGCACAATTTTTACAGCCTTGGACCAATCAGCCATTCATTTTGGCACTACTTTGTCATCACATTCGAATTTCATCATTTCAACTATATCCCTAAAGAAGAGCTCGTGACAAGCTTGCGAAAACACAAAGAATCAGCCTCTAAGCCCTTCTGGCACAACTCTTAGAGCCTTAGAGCATTCTCAGCTTTTCATTTTGGCACTAATTTGCCAGAATCTTCGTAAATCTCTATTTTCAGTGGTTCACTACCTACAGCGCGTCCCGAGGTTGTGAAAACCAAAAAAAACCAGCCTCTCAACCCTTCTGACACAAATTTGGGAGCCGTGGAGCATTCATTTTGGTGCCAGGCATTCATTTTGGTGCCGGCAAAATCGCTTCAGGTACGTACAATTACAGGGCTTGGGTTCCCGGGGGAAGGGCCCCCCAGACCCCCCACCCCCCCCCCCCCCCTCCTTGCCAGTCGACAGGGTACGTTCAATTGCCGGAGGTGAGCATAAACCCTTGTTTCGCAACTCTTAGAGCCTTGGAGCATTCTCAGGCAAGCATTTTGGTGCCGGCAAAATCGCTTCGGGTACGTACAATTACAGGGCTTGAGTTCCCGGGGGGAGGGCCCCTGGACCTCCCCCCTCCCCCCCCCCCCCCTTTCAACAACCGGCAGGGTACGTTCAATTGCCGGAGATGACCGGCATAAACCCTGCTGCACAACTCTTGGAGCCTTGAAGCATTCTCAGCCATTCATTCTGGGCTGGGGTTCCGGGGGGAGGGCCCGGGACCCCCCCCCCCCCCCCCCCCCCTCCCCCCCCTTCCCCGTCGACAGGGTACGTTCACTTACCGGAGATACAAGTACTCCAAAAAAAAAAGAAGGAATTTTGGCGTTCAGGACACTCCCCTAACGCAAATATTTGCGTGAATTCCAAAGAAATTATATCAGCATCAACATCAAGTCTGGGGCTAGCCACCCTGTCAATATGAGCCCCCAACTCGTTCACACAAACCATGATTTATTCCGACAAGGGGTGCAGAAATGGGATGAAGAATACAAGGAATTTTGGCATTCAGGATACTCCCTTAAGACAAATATTTATGTGAATTTCAAAAAAACTATACCAGCATCAACATCGAGTCTGGGGCTAGCCACCCTGCAAATATGAGCTCCCAACTCCTCCTGATTTCCACAAACCATGATTTATTCCGACAGGGGTGCGGAAATGCGGGGGGGGGGGGGGGTGGGTGGAGAGGGTGGGGGGTACACAATTTCCATTTTGCCCCTCCCCCTAAACCCCACCCCCTACTCCTAACACCTTTCAGGGATAACAATAATAACAATAATAATAATAATAATAATAGTGTATCTCCTGCCAATTGCTGAGCCAAAAGGCCATGTGCATCCAGTCCTCCATTCCATAAGGAAAGTCTCCACACCAATCGGTGGAATAAAGGAAGTGACGGCATAGAACATTACTCTAGGAGCTTTATACCAATCAGCCCATGGAAAGGACCGATGGCCTATGTACTCCCTAATAATAATAATAATAATAATAATAATAATAGTATTAGCAGTAGCATTCTTGATGACGATAATAGTAATAGTAATAATGATTACAATATAACCCGCAAGAAAGAAAGAAAGCGGGAAGGACAGAAAGAAGGAAAGAAAGAAACTCCGATGTTGTGTGTGTGAGGTGGGTGGGAATGTGTTGGTAGGTTCTAGCGACGAGGTGGGTGAGATACCTTGTTGGCATGCTTGTTGTTCTCAGCAGGAGGTGGCCCTGCACAAACAGACATCGCCTCTGTCGCCCTTCCCTCCATCCCCCTTCTACCTAACTCCCCCCCCCCCATCCCAGCTACTGTGTCTTTTTCTACCCACCACTCTCATCTATCTCTCTTCTTGTTACTCTGTGCGTCTCTCTGTCTATCTGTCATCTGTCTGCATCTCTCTGTCTATCTGTCATCTGTCTGCATCTCTCCCTCTCTATCTATCTCTCTCTCTCTCTCTGGCAAGTTGGCAAGCGCGCGACGACCGGGGGGCGGCGAGGGGCCGGACCGGCCGGGCTGCGGCGGGGACGCGGCCTGCTGCATAAGCCAAACACGCAGACCACATCATTCCATCAATCGATCGATCGATCGATCAATCGATCAATCTGCCTTATCTCTTTGTCTGTTAGATTTTTCTCTCGCGTTCCATGGCTAGCAATCCATTACCACCTGTCAAAACGAGCTCTGACTACCCCTCTCGCTCTCAGCTGCATGCCTCTTGTGACAGAAGGGTAACTTGCGGGACAGAAAACAGAAGTAATACATGCACATGTGCTACAAGGATATGTGGAAACATAGGCAGGGCAGGGGGGATATGTATACTACATAGCAACTACATCTGTTCATCGATCGCCCTTATTGGAGAGGGGTGTGTAGTCTATCTGGCGACAGGGCGCGTGGCGGGGCAGGGGGACACCGGGGAGGTTGTGTAGGAACCCAGCGACGGCAGAAGGGGCGGGGGCGGGGTCCTGGGTATGGGGAGAGAGGAAATGGCGGAGGAGGTGGAGAAGGACGAGGATTGCGACAGGCCGCGCACGGCCAGCTCCTACACGAGAGCACACACACAGCCCCCTGGTGTAACGCGTGCACACACACAACCAGGCACATACCGCACACGCATTAGTGTGGATGTTAATACACAAATACATGCAAACACATAATATAATATATAATATTGTTTCATGCGTGTTCACTTTTGTGCGTACCACCAGCCAACAACCACATCATCGCCAACAGCAGCAGCAGTAAGAGTATAGCCCGGGGGGGGTGGGGGGGGGGGGGGGGGGAACCAGACTGTTCTGCATGGTTGGGGAAGGCAAGACATCTGCATGCACTAACACACATGTAGAAACCATCATCAATCACATCTGTATCCGCTACAAAGGAAAAGATTAAGCCATCAAGAATTGATCGTTTCTTTCTTTCCGTGCGACAGAAAGAAGACAACATTCCATCCATAAGCAGCCCAAGCAAATGTTGGCAACGTCAGGACAAGCAGGGCTGCAGGGGAGTACTGGGAAAGGTAGCGTCCGTGTCGTAACTGCGAGTTTTGCTCTGCGGTGTATGACCCGGCGGCACTAGCGGGGGCGGGGGGCTGATTGCCGAGTCGGACGTCGACGCGCTGGGTCGATGGGTCGGGGAGTCCAGGAAGC
>WBZZ01005825.1:147500-177500 GCA_019918135.1 Paulinella micropora | reverse complement strand
GTTGTTCCCGAACGAGGGCGGCACTCCCGCGTGGTAGTGGCGCAGCGTGATACGATGCCAGCCGTCCTGCAGCCTTGTGGTGTCCACGAGGACGCGGCTGAGCTGGTCAGGCACGCACTCGCTCATGTACGCCACCAGGGTCCCTTGCGAAGGTACGAACTGGCTGGGAAAGTCTCTTTCTACTTCCAGATCGCTCACTTCGACCATGCAGCCTTCTCTGCTGGCGGCTGCCTCGGCTATGTCGGGTCCGAAGCGCAGGGACGGCGTCCACAGCCCAGTCACCTTGGCTTTAGGGGGCACCACCTGGGTCCGGAGGCCATAGCTCTGGTTTGCGGTCCGGACAGTCAAACTGGACAGGTACTCTCGCGGGCCAGTCGGAAAAGAGGGAAAGAAATCGTCGATATCATAGGTCTCCTGGATTGTGTCGGTGTTGGCCAGGGCAGGGTCGTCGGCCGGGTGCGGCAGCAGCGGCACCGCCAGCTGCAAGAAGCGTAGCGCTCCTGCACCAGGCTCGATCAGATGGCAAACTGAGAGCTGAAGAGGCTGTTCAAAGGGATCGATGGTCGTGGAGAGTTCGATGGTTTGCGAGTATTTGCATGCCAGGCCCTCGTTGGTGCTGAAATTGGCCAGCATGTCTTCGGGATCTACAAAGCTGGCATTGCCGCAGGGGTCGCGACAGTCTTGGTCATACACAACGCAGCCGTCTGGAGCGGTGCCGGTCGCTTGATAGCTGTCGTAGCACTCCTCACACAGCGAGCGGCCTGACGCGTTTCTGGCTTCAATGGCCACGGCGCGCAGCAGGATCCGCGCGTTGAGCGCCGTCATGTTGTAGCTGGCCAACGCCGTGAAGGCCTGACTGCTCGCGTCTCGGTAGGACAAGCCGCCGCAGAAGTCCAGCCTGAGCTCGGAGTGATGCTCCAGGACACACAGCGCGGCCAGGTCGCCTCCCAACTGCAGACTGTCGCGCTCGAACGGGTACTGGAAAGACTGAGAGAGGTAAATAGGGAACACCGGACCTGTGCAAACAGGCAGCCGAACATATACATACCATGCATGCATACATCCTTGCATATATATGCATATATGTATGCATGTATTTATGTGCATGCATGAATGTATGTATGTATGTATGTATGTATGTATGTAATGTATGTATGTATGTATCTATGTATGTATGTATGTATGCATGTATGCATGTGTGCAATCTATCTATCTATCTATCTATCTATCTATCTATCTATCTATCTATCTATCTATCTTTCGGATATGCAGAGCTGATAGACCAAACAAACATCTCTGTCTATCTATCTGTCTATGCATGTTCTGTACGCATGAGTGTATGTGCATATATCACCAGCACGCATGCTGCACTACGTGGTTGTCGCGAACATAGCTTACAGTACCCGGACCGCGGCCCCGGAGTGCGTTTTTTCGGTGGGATGGGGGGGAGGGGGGAAGGAGGACCGACGGGGCAAAGGTGCGTGTTGCTGCCTATGAAACTGGGCATCGGCGGCGTGTAGCCAAAACCCTACAGCGCGCAGTCGCAACATATGCGCGTCGGCAAGCAGGGGAAGTGGTAGATGAGTAGATAAATAGATTGATAAATAAATAAATGAATAAATAAATAAATAAATAAATAAATAAATAAATAAATAAACATAAATAAATACATAAATACATAAATAAATAAATAAATAAATAAATAAATGAATAGATAAATAGATAAATAGATAAATAAATAAATAAATAAATAAATGAATGAATGAATAAATAAATAAATAAATAGATAAATAGATAAATAAACGATTTCATAAAATAAAATGTGAAATGAAATAAAGTGAAATAAAATAATAGAATAATAATAGAATAATAATAGAATAATAATAGAATAAATAGAATAAATAGAATAATAAATAAAATACATAAAATACATAAAACACATAAAATACATAAAATACATGAAATACATGAAATACATGAAATACATGAAATACATAAAATATATGAAATATGAAATACATAAAATACATGAAATACATGAAATAATGAAATAAATGAAATAAATGAAATAAATGAAATAAATAAAATATATAAAATAAAATAAAATAAAATAAATAAATAAAAAATAAAAATAAATAAATAAATAAATAAAATAAATAAATATATAAATAAATAATAAATAAATAAATAAATAAATAAAGTAGATTAAATCTGTAGAGGAACAAGAATGGAGACCGTTGGCAGCCACGGCCATAGCACCAGCAGTAGGGTATACATGCGCGTTCAGCGCTGGCGCGCAATAGAACACTTAGGATGCATCTATAAAGTTATATGTCTGACTTGTGCGATTTGATCTCTGGTGTGCTTTTTTGTGTGATGGTTGTCTACGAGACGCATGCATGCATACATACGTACATACCTACATGCATACATACATACATACATACATGCATACATACATGCATACAAATGTACAGACATATAGACATACCGACATACAGACTACATACTACAGACAGACAAACAGACAGACATGCATGGATACATACATACACACATACATACATACATACTATGTCATACATACATACATGCATACATACGTACATACATACATACATACATACATACATATATATATATATATATATATATATATATATATATATATATATATATATATATAATATATATATATATATATATATATTATATATATATAATATATATATATATACATGTACATATATATGATCATTTATGTATATAGACCTGTCCATTTGTGTATTAAATACAAGCACAGAAAAACAGAAAAACACACATACGACACATACAACAACCCGCCCTATTATAAAAATATGTCATTTTACAAAAACAAATATAACAACAATAAATACAAAGGCTTATTTTGTCATTTTGTCGTTATGAGACTACATAACACGCGAGGAAATATATATATTTATTCAATAAGGGATTTATTAAATGTTATGTCGTCTCATAACGACAAAATGACAAAATAAGCCTTTGTATTTATTGTTGTTATATTTGTTTTGTAAAATGACATATGTTTTATAATAGGGCGGGTTGTTGTATGTGTCGCATGTGTGTTTTTCTGTTTTTCTGTGCTTGTATTTAATACACAAATGGACAGGTCTATATACATAAATGATCATCTTCAAGACATCACGATAATTAAAGAAACTAATTTTTTCACTTTTTCGCATCGCACAGAAATCGCGTTTTTGTGTTGGGGAAATAGGCAATCCCCGTGAAATTAGAAAGTGTGAAATCAGTTTCTTTTTCCTTGGACGATCGGCAAAAAAAATCCTTTTTGACAAAAATTGGTGGCACCGGCTCAGCCATAACGATGTTTTTTTACTGATATGATCAGAATTGGAGTGGTTTTAAATATTCAATATTAGGATCCGGTGCTTTCTCTATCTGTTTGAGATATTCTCCTTTGTATTTATTCAATATTGCTTTATTAATTTCTCTGTATTTCTTTTGTAGCTCTACTTGAATCTTTATCCTTATCATTATTTTTCTTATAATGTTCCATTCGTTGTTTATTTATCTTATCTGTATTTGCTTCTATATTTCTTTTGATGCACTTTAATTTTGTCCTTATTATTCTGTCTATAAATTGCTCTGTACTCTTTGATATTCTCTTTATTATTTTCTCTATATCGTTGCTGTCTAGGATCGGGAATGCTGAAAACAGCATTTAATTCTTCTATAGTGGAACTCATTATATATACAATGTATTGTATATATACTTAATATATAATTCAACGAGTGAATATAAGAGCAGGCGAGTGTGATTGATATTTTTGGGGTGTCTCCAACCCCATGGTCGGACACTGCCCGTTCTGTTTTTTAAGAGTTAGACACTTTTTAAATGTTAAATTTCTGTATTTATTATATTATTCTTCTTCCTATTAACTATATTTTAACATGTCCAACCTGTCTAACTTTATTAATAAATAATAATTTTTTTCGTCTCTACCCGAAAGTAAATATATCATAATATATTTTCCTCCCGCGGGGGGTCGGACTCGGACGTCGGACATTGATTAATACTAACACTACATCTCTCTCTCTCTCTCTCTCTGATTGCTACTATTGATCTCAGCAGTCCGAGTTGTTTTTAATATCATTTAGGGATGATGTCAGGTTTAATGCTTATTTATAATTTAAAATATATATAGGAACATAATGTAGAGAACATCTCAATTCACTAAGGAAGAAGTAGTTCAGCTGAGAATGAGCGAAAACATTTTTGAAGTTTCATCCTGAGAAGAATAGTGCAAATGCGAAGGCATAGTATTATAAGAACCAAGAGAGAATAAAATTAATACGGAAGGAGAAATACGAAAAACAAAAGGCAGAATTGCTTGAATTAAGGGCTTTTCGTAATAATATGTTAAACAATTTTTAATTTATTTTATATACTTTCGTATAAAAAAATATATTATTATATAAACCATGGACACCTCTCACCGCCGATCGTATTGGACATATGACGATTTAAGACTTCACTTAGATTATGTAAGTGGAAATTATTTCCTAAATCTATTCAATGCAGTTTCATTCGTGTCGCCCGATGGAAAGTGGAACACGGACGACTGGAAACTTGTGGAAAATATAGAAAATGGAGCGGAACAACATTGTTGTTGCTCACACGAGATTACAAAAAATTACATTGTAAAAATATAAAAAACGGAAGCGAAATAGTGCTGGGCTCTGAATGTATCAAGCGATTTAAGAACGATAAAACGAACGAAGACATGTCATTGCTTATTCGCACTCTTGACAATCCGAACATTAAATTCTGTTGCTATTGTAATAGTAATAGGGCGATTCCAAAAAAGATTGTAGAAAATTATCAGAACAGGGACAAGTATTATCATAAGACCTGCCTCATAAAGAGATTAAATTCTTGCGAACTTTGTGGGACATTCAAATTATTTATTAAATGCGGGTGCTTGAATAAGTAAAAAAAAAGAAATTATTTTTTTGTGTGTAAAGATATATAAAAAATTATAATTACCTATTAAGGATATTGTTATTACGATACATAGAATAATTAATTTATTTTTATAAAAAAGTTCTGAGCGACTATATAACATGACCGCACCGACACCGACCCATGAATAATGGTATTGGAAACAAGAAGAAGCACTGAGAGATAAACTACAGGATGAGGTTCTTATTAAGTGGGGACACAAACAATTTACCACTGTGCCATGCCAAGAGGATTTCGTTGAATTGATTGAAAAAACACCCGATCAACAAAAGCAATACTATGAAGTATTAATGGAAAACAAACCCCAGCGAATGTTTGCAGATATCGATGGTGATGAATTATCAATCTCGCGCGAAAAAATGTATGAGCGGTGGAACACACTTATGGAAAATGTATTTACTAATGTAGGCTTGAAGTATAATCCCAAAAAAGCAAAATACTTAGATGCGAGTAAGAATGGTAAAATGTCATGCAATTTTTCTTACGATAATGGCTTAGTGTTTGAAAACTGCGAAACACAAAAAGAGTTTTGGAAGTATGTGGAAGTGGTGATTGAAAATGATTATCCCGACCTCTGTTTCACATTTGAACGAGCCGACAAGAATATTGAGTTGCGAACTATACTTGATATTTCTGTATATAACAAAAATAGGGCTTTCCGCACTATCTACTCTCATAAAGATGATAGCGATCGTGTTTTTCTTCCGTATTCATACACACCAAAAACAAATACCTTGAAATTTCTACAAGATGTAGAAATAGACGATTATCTGATTATGCGCCCCGATGATGATACATTTTACCATATCAAAATTCCCGAATATACAACTTTAAAACGATATCAACATATCACATTGGAGGAAATACGCGAAATTATACTCAGCAAAATACCAAATGTAGAAATTGTTGAAATAAAGCAAAGCATGTTTATTTTAAAAACCAAAGGAACACGAGTATGTATCATAAACGGAAAAGAAAATAAAAGCGACAATTGCTATGTAGTATGGAGAAGAGATGGGTTGTATTTCTACTGCCACGATAGTAATTGCGAGGGTAAAGGTATAAAGATTCACGAACTATCGCCTCCCATCGTCCGTAATATCAACATGATTGATAACCTACGACTATTCCCCGGCGAATGTAATAATTTAGAAGAATTCAAAGAGTTGTTAGACACTGCTTTGGCTTGGATGAATAAATCATTCACTTTTGCTAACCTGGCAAAGCCAACTATAATTGAAGAACATGTTGATTCCAAAGGCAAGCAAGTATTCCGCTACAAGATGGAATCAGCAATGGAATCATTCTTCAAAAACAAAAGAATAAAGACTAACTTATCAAAGGAGGACTGGATAGCACTAGGTAAAAACCCTGCCACATTGAATGTTGTTGATTTGTATAAAATGTGGACAGCACACCCGAGAAGGCGAGAAGTGAATGATGTAATCTTTGATCCCAAAGCATACTTTGATAACGACAAACAAGGGTTTTATAACTTATTCAAGGGTTTTGAAATTCCAGCGGACACATTAAAAGACGTAAAATCATTCACGGCAGAAGAAGAAAAAAACGAAGCATTCTTTCAACATATCTTAAACAGATGGTGTGGGGGAAGGCAGGACATATATAAAAAGGTGCTTGATATGTTCGCGAGCATTTACCAAAAGCAGTGGCAAAAACTACATTTATCATTAATTTTGACGAGCACTGAACGAGCAGGAAAGGTTATTATTCTTGAAATATTCAAAGACATAATAGGTGCCGATTATTACTTCCAGCCGTCCGATGTTAAAGAAATATTAGGTGATTTCAATGCCCAACTCGCAAAAGCAATCGTAGTATTTATGGACGAAATGGTCTGGGGTGGTGATAAAGAACGAGCGGGAACAATTAAGAAACTTGTATCAGAAAACACACTCACTCTTAAACAAAAATATTTACCAAATCTAACATTAGAAAATATGTTATTCTTAGTCCTTGCTTCAAACGAAGAATGGGTAGTGCCGGCGGGAACCACTGAGCAACGATGGCTAGTCCTTGAAGTTTCTGATGAACTGGCACTCACGAAACCAGACGAAAAGAGAAAAGTGATTACAGATATTAGATCTATTGACAGGCAACGACTGGCGAAGTTTCTTCTTGAAAGAGACCTAAGCGATTTTAACGATCGCGAAACAATCATCACAAAGGGACTGCGAGAACAAAAAGTGAAATCTCTTTCCAAGTTGAGAAAGTGGTGGTTGGATTGCTTAAACTTAGGATATATTACAAACCAAATGCCAGAAATTCATTTTGGTAAGGAAGTTTCAAAAGAAACAATGTATGATGTGTATAAAGCAACTGTAAATGATCCACACACTTCACTGGTAAGTTTCTGGACTATTATTAGAAAACTGATGCCAAATATGGTAGAAAAGAAGAAAACAATGGAAGATGGTGTAAGAATTAGATACGTAGATTTACAAACCTTAGAAGAATGTAAAAATCAGTGGAAGGTTATTTATGGCGATAATGAATGGGCTTTTGACTGCGACAATGATGAATAAATAATATAAAACAGATTTTTTTTTGTTATGCTTATATATAACATGTCAACCAAAAAAGATTATCTGAGCCAAATAGAAAAATGGATTCATTTAAGTAGCGATATAAAACTGCCAACAAGCAAATCTCTTAAAACTGATATTGTAGCATTTTACGAAAAGTACAGACCCGAACAAAACCAAGAGGGTGATAATGTTGAAGTTTTATTGCCTTCTTCCGATACGATGAAATAATTCTTTGATAATGAACCAGAAACAACAGAAGAATATACACCCTTTAAAGAAAGTGATTTGAAGGAAACTGGTATTACCGAAATCAAGGCTAATGTGGGAGAAGAACTGGCGAAAAAAGAACTACCAGTTTTAGAAGCATCCACACCAACGAAGGAAAAGAAAACACAGATTAAAGCAAAGCGAAATCCGCCCGAGAACGGGTATAGTTGCTAGAATACTTTTAACAATTGCGTCTATAAGTCTTACCATATCTCTCCGATTACCTGTTAATCTTGGCATAAGTGTTTTGTATTCCTCCCCTATCTTTGCTTCAATCAAAGCATTGTCTGGGTTTTTCTGTTCATATTCTAATCTGTTTTGTTCCCATTCTTTTAGATCTCGTGTCCGCCATTGTTTGCTTTCCCTTTTCGCTACTACTTCTATTTCATTTTTGCCTTTTTCCAATAAATACGTTAGCCCATTACGGGTAAGTTTAACAAGTGTTTTTTTTTATTCTTCTGTATATCCCCAAAGGTTCGTTAATTGCTCTATATCTCTATTCATTTCATCAATATCTCTACTCATATACTCAATATACCACCTATCAATACCACTAGCATCTCGTGACATTTCTAATCGTTGTTCTTCAGTGGAAGCATTACCATATTTTGTTTCAAATTCTTCAGTTTCCATTTCGCGTCTGAGATGCTCCTTTAATGGATTCAAATTCATATTGTAGTATTTTTTTGATTTTACATTCTGGTTCAATGTTTCAATCTTGTCCCTTAATTTTTCTATTGTTGGATCATCGTCTGTTTCTTTGTAATCTAGAGCATCTAATATTTTATCTGCCCTCTTTAGTTCATTAGCCTTTGCTGTAATAAACTTATTAGACTGACCTTTATGTTCTCTTCTGGCTTGATTGTAATAATCAATCCATTTTTTTCTTGAAACGACATTTTTATATGCTATAATATAGAATGGAAAAAAAAGGAAAAAACCAAAGACGAGGAGCAACTGGAGGAACTAGAAAGGCTAGGGAAGGAAATTGACCAAATTTGTATCACTCAGAACTTAGTGAATAGAAACCCCAATATTTTTAGAAAACCTGAAAATATACTTTACCGCTTACCACTATCAGATAAGCAACGAGAAGCAATTTATAATAATATAATTAAAGAAGAGGGAAAAAGCGGGAGTTAAATATATGTTATTAATATTCTTGCTTGTGTGCTCTGTGTTGAGCCGAACCGCCTGCGACTTTTACTCGCGATACTTAGAGAAAAAGAATGAATCGTGTGTTTGGTGTATTCAAAAAGGAATAGAAACCAAATTTAAATGCTCTTATAAACCAATGAGCGACTGGTGTGTGAGTTTTGATGAAGCCCTGCCGTTAATCTGTGCGGGTGATAGTATGTGGTATAAAATTCACTTATATGAATGTAATTCTATTTAATTTAACCACTCCGTCCAAGGTTCAGAATAAGTTTTTTGTTCTAGTTTATTTTCTGAAGTTATACACAGCAAACAATATTCTGTTTATTCATATGAACACATATTTCCTTATTAACATTCTTTTTTTTGCGACAGGAATCGCATTCCTTACACATTTTCCATTTCTTTGCCCACAAAAAATATGGAGGGATAGAAATTTTTACACAAATAGCAATACTTGATTGTTTTTGTTTTCAATATTGAAAACAAAGATATTATACAATCAGTTTATTATTTTAATTTACCTTTTACCACTCCAGAACCTGGTGAAGGAAGGCATATCCCAATCAATAGACTGTTAAAATTCCGACATATGTGTTAGCTACCTCGCACGGAATATCTTTTTCTGAAAGCCTCACAATACAAAGGGTTATAATGGCGATAATGATAGCCATTTGAAATAAGTATTTAACAAGTCTGCTGTCTGTTTTCCTTTTCGTCATACAGCAATTCCATTCATTTCAATTTCATTATCAATTTTTTTCTCTTCTGTTTTTAGTTCAATATCTAGCACACGAGACTTTAATTCTGGAGTTAGTTCGCCATCCATATCCATAATAGGTGGCGGTCTATGAAGTCTAGTTGTATTATTGTTTGACATTTGAAAATACTTCTGCTCGTATTTCTGCTAATTGGTTTGCTTGGTCTTGTAGTATATTAAGTAAAATTTTGTTTTCTTTTTCTAAATTATCTATTTTTTCCTTTATGTGTTGAAAAGCACTGACCAATATTGGTATGAAGTCTGTATATGTTATACCTTCAAGGTTGCCATCTCCATCATCTGCTTTTATTCCGCTTTCAGATACAAATTCTGGAAATATTTTTTTAACTTCATCAGCAATAAATCCGTGGTTCTTTTTCTGTTTCTTCTCATCTGTTTTCAAATAATATGAACAGCAATTTATTTTCATTAGTTTCTCACAACAATCACCGCAGTCTAGTGTTTTAATATCTTATTTTAGCCTTCTGTCCGATGAGTTTGTCCAAGCCCCATTCAGAGGAACATAATTATAACTGCCAGAAGGCTCTCCTGAAGAGTTTGAAGTAGTCCAAGCATGAAGCAAGCCAGTTGTCGCAACAATTATACCATAATTTGTATATCCTCCAGATGTCAAAAATATTTGCGGGTCGTTAGTATGAACTGGTCTTTGTTTTAGCGTTAAAGAACCGCTGGAAGCAGTTGGAAGAGTTATTGACCTTGAAGTCGTAATCGCTGTGTTGTTAATTTTAAATAATTAATTTGTGCTTCCATAATAAAACACATGACTATCAGATGAAGAATTAACATTATATAACAATGTATTACTAGCAACACCGAAACCCAAAAATGCTGTTGTTGTTGTTGTACCACCATCCCATAAGACTAGTTTATTATTGGCAAGAGCATTTCTATTAATGAAAACACCTTTTCCAGCACCTACCACCACATTATCACTCGTTGTCAATGTTGTTGTAGATATACCCGCATTTGCTGTAATTAAACCTGCTGTATCAATAGACATGGCCGTTGTCATTGTTATCGCTTGACCAAGTGTTCCACCATTTTTGTAATTAAAACTGAGTTTGTTTAATAATTTCGCTATTTGGAAATTTGATGATGTGTTGAAGATAATATGTTCGTCCCGTCGAAATAGCAATCAAAATATAAATTGATGTTATCATTTGCCCAGTTCAATAATTGGAATGTTGGATAAGCATCCGCGGATAATACTGCCTGTAAGTGTGCTCCTGCGATATTACCCGCCGTTCCATATAATTCTAATCCGCCCGTTGCTCCATTTCCTTTTGTTGTGTTGCCTATAATTATCGGCTTGCCTGATGTGGTCGTTATTTTGTCGCTTGTTGTTAATGTGGTTGTGGATATACCCGCATTTGCTGTTATTAATCCATTTGCTGTTAATGCTGTTGTAGTTATCGCGTCGCATACCACATTTCTAACCGCCGTTATATCATAATTCAATGTTTCATAATCAAATATAGACTGGCGATTCTTACTTGACCTCTGAGTGTTGTCCCGCTACTACCTGCACTATTCACAACCATTATGATATATCTCGCAAAAACTGCTGTTGGAGTATATGTTTTTGTTAATTGTGAAGCAAAACCTGACCTGCCTGTGTATCCCATAATGTATATGTGGTGTTGTCCGTGGATGTGCCCATATACCAAGTATTCGGGGCAGAGTATTGAGGGTTGAAGTTTGCAGAACGAACATAATATTTTTTTATCCTGTATATGGCTCCTAAGTCTATTTTTATGTGTTCGCCTGTGTATGGTGTTCTCCCCATGTGTTCGTGTTTGGCGGACTTCTTACATACGCTCCTGTTGAGGTATTGTAGTACACGTCGGATGACCAATAATTGTCCTGGTCGGCATTAAAAGCTGCATATGCTGGATCATATTCAGAAGAAGCAGAAACGACGAATGGAGAAGGTAAAGAATTGGTTGTCATAGTCTGCGGCCCCGTATACATCGTATAAGTTGAAGCACCCATTTTAATATCGCCCGACATCGTCCCACCAGTCAAAGAAAGGAAAGTCAGAGACCCAGTTGAATTTACCCAGTTTGTGCCGTTGTATGTTAATAATTGACCATTTACCGCTGGTGCCGTTATTACTACATCGCTTAAAGCATCTATTGACTTGTTCCTATTCTTGTGTCAAAGTCTGTATTTGCTCTCGCAGTTGTATAGTATAAATTTGTTCCTTCTGCTAAGTTATTAGTTGATTTAGTCGCGAGCCGTGTGTCAAAGTCTGTATTGGCTCTCGCGGTTGTATAGTATAAACTAGTACATTCTGCTAAGTTATTAGTTGATTTAGTGCCTAGCCGTGTGTCAAAGTCTGTATTTGCTCTCGCGGTTGAAAAGTATAAATTTGTTCCTTCTTTTAAGTCTGCTGTCGTTTTACCTGAAAGTCGAGCATCAAAGTCTGTATTGGCTCTTGCTGTGGTATAGTATAGATTGGTTCCTTCTTTCAAGTCTGCTGTCGTTTTACCTGAAAGTCGTGTGTCAAAAGCATCACTAAATGTATCAGTCGTAATGATTGAAGAAACCAATATCGTATTTAGTAAATTTACTCCTGTTATATTCAAATTCCCTCCCATACTAATATTACCTGATTCATCTATATTTATCGGAAAAGGTTTATTTACCCAAGTGAATGTGTTATGTGTAAGATAACTTTTCGCGGCTATTGGTCCCGTTATTAATTGATACATAGCCAGTATCAGATATCAACAAAGAGGAGTTATTATTTCTTGATGATATTGTTATGTCGTCTGTCTTTGCTTGTATCGAGTTTGCTTCAATATGATCGCCATATAATACGCCATAAATTTCTAAATCCTCATCCCAATGACAGAGCCATAAAAATGATATTTCCATGGATTGCCTAAATGGTTCATAATTTAATTATATTATTTTATATAGTAAAATATATAGTTTTAACTTTGAAAAAATATGAATATATTTGGACGATCACAAGAACAGCAGTCAATAGATACTAAAACTATTGCAGTTACTGCTACTCCAACACTGACACGAGTTATTCAAAATGTTTATAACTCAATAGCACTTAGATCAGCCATGACTGGAACATATTTTACAACTCTTGACACATCTGGCACTGGAAGCAAAACAATATCTAATTTTGGAGTTAGTCAATCTATAATTGTTTCTTTTTCTGGTTGTTTAACAATGGCGGCAAATCCCGTGGGGAATGGATCCTTTCAATTTCAATTTATTTTGATGACGGCTCATATGCTTATAGTCTTGATACAGAGATAACGGATTATTTTCCTGCTTTTACTAATGAAGAATATAGTTGCAAATGGATTGTCCAAAAAACAACCACAACACAAGTTCTTTTAGCATGGCAGATTACGGCTCCCAGCAATGATATAAGCGGGCAGACACCTAAAAAAACGGGTCGCATTGAAACTTATCTAATTAATAGAGTTTCTGTAACCTGTGCAGAAGGCGCGAACATTTCATTGAATGTTTATTATAAATCAAGAAACGCCGACAAGCCTATTTCATTCAACCCATTATATTTTAGTATTGATGTGATGAGAGACATAGCACTGACAGCCGCTTACACGTGAAACTTATCATAAATATCTTTTAATGTTGTTAGTTTGCCCTCGTGTTGAGATAAAACATAACGAAAAAATGTCTTATAATCTAACTTACCGTATTTGAGAATAGGGCGTTGCTCTGGTGGTATATGGGCATATCTACTCTCGTGCCATTTCTTCATATCCTCCTGCATTATGGTGCGGTCATCTACTTTCATATATAAGAAATTAAACGGGTCTTTTGAAACCTTCAAATGTGCTGTTATTATTTCATTCAAGATATCATTATGAGTCCTAGATTAAGTAGAACACTGAATACTGCTACAAGACTCGGTCGTTATGGTGTGAGTAGATTTGCATGGAATCGTTTATTAACTATTACTGCTAATCATCCGCGAATTCGTGCCATGACTGTCGCGGTGATGGGAAGCCCTGGCGCGGAGTCTTTTAGAAGGGCATTAGAAGCATTAGCGAGAAACGAAGCACCACCAGAGTTGCCTCCGCCTAATCCTCGCTTAATTGCGGTGGGACAACAAAGAATGGGTGATTATGTGTTGAAGGATATGTTAAGAAGATTAGGCTTACAAGTATCAACAATAATGGCATGGGAGACATTTAAAAGAGGTGTTGAAACTACTGCCGCGATTGCTTTTGGCGCATTTTTAAAGCACATATACAGCATATGGACTGCTCAACCAGATGCTCCTATTAAATTACAAGAAGAAAGATTTCACACTACTGGAAGTAATTATAATGGCCCTGCTACACGAGTAGAAAGTCGCCTCCAATTAGAAGATAGAACTCGTGGTAAGTTCTTACATTTTACCAGCAGAACCAGCAGACACTCTGGATTTGATTGCTTTTGAACATGATCTATTGTATGCTACTGATGATAAAAATGTTCAAAATTTTGCTGACCAACGATACTTTGAAAGACTTACTAATGTAACCGATTATTTGACGAGTAATGGATTGGCAAGTGAAGAAGTCGCTAAAACTATTTCTGACAATTACAATTCAATGTTCTCAAAAGCAGATATATCTAAAATGGCATTACAAGCACAGGGACGTGCTCGTAGTGGGGTATCATATTTGGATGCGATGAAATTCTGGAAAACTATTAAATTCACACCTCCAGATGCAAAATACAATGCTTTTATACACAATGTAGATCAAACATTAACTTCTATGATTGGGGTTATGAATAATGTGGGCAGTTTTGATAAAGACACTAACTTTAAAGTAAATAAAATAGCAAATCCTGCTACATTTAGGAAACAATATGAAAACTTGGTGAATTCATTTAATCAAATGGTGAAATCGCAAGAAAAAGCGGATGGCGTGAAAGGATATTCTCTTATCGCACCGGCGAATGAAATTACAATTAATAATTTTATAGAAAAAATAAATACAATGAATAAAAAAAGTACTTCAGCAGATATAGAGAAGGAAATAATTGTTGAGGTTCAACCCACACCAAATCAAACAGAAATGGTAGTAGCACCCATAGATTCAATCGGACTCGGTAATAACTTGGATATACTTCAAGATAAAACATCCCAAGTGAAGCATTTGAAAGGATTTGTTAATTTGCTAAAAAATAAAACTGGAAAGAAAATATCTTTGACATTGTCAGATTATGACAAACCTGTTAGTGGATGGGAAAAGGCTATGAGGCAAGCATTAAACAAGGGGGTTAGTGAGTCAGATATAGCAGAGGTAGATGATATATTGGATAAGAGAATTTATGAAGAAGTGAGGGGTAAATTGACACAAGAACAAATGAAGCAATTAGAAGATTTAGAATTGAAGGATTCGGAATTTGAAAAAGCGATACCTAAAGGTTTAACAGCTGCGCCTGAACCAAAACCTGAACCAAACCCAATGCCTGAACCAACACTAGCACCACAACCTCAAACAACACCTGAACCAAAACCAACACCAGCACCACAACCTCAACCATATCCACAAACAGCAGCATTCGTAGAGGAACCTGTTCAACCGCCACAGAATAATTTAAAAGAAGATCCAGATCCAGCAACAACACCAAATCAAGCTATGGTTGATAGTATGAGAAGCATTGATCAATTTGTTGATAAGATTATGGGAAAACCTCCCGCCGATGAAAGAGAAGACTTATTGGCACTTATCCGTTTTCTAATGTCAAGTGATCAAAATGGTGGAATTGGCACTTCGCAAACAAACCCACTTATTAAAGGCAACGAACAAAGACGCGATCGTGTGCTAGCAACCAAGAATGATTTTGAATCACTAGACAACACACTTTATAGCAACACAAATAATCACTTTATGGTGAATAAATACAATAGAGCAGTCATTCAGACCAGAATAAAAAGAAAAAAGAGAGTTTCCAAAAATGAAACAAAAACTGACGAGAAACTTTCCTGCTGAAATCCCGCGACAAGTTCAAACTCGTCCTGAAAGAAAGGATTTTAAACCGCTTGTCAATCCTCCAAGTAATTATGCTTTTGGTAGTCCCTACTCTCCTTATTTCTATAATTATGCTTCACCACCTCAACCATTTGGTGCTGAATATGATAATTGCAAATATAATCCAAACTATTTTCAAAACCTATAATATAGTAAGACATGCCTAGATCTATACATAAAGGATTAATAGCAAACAAGTTGCCACGAAAAACAATTTTGAAGCAGAATCTGGAGAAAATCAACATAGAAAAAGCACACGAGGAATTTACTATTGACAGGCCAGTAATAACAGAGTTAGATAGCAAAACAACGCCTAAATTTAAGAATGATTTAGAAATACAACCAATTAAAACACAAAGAGATGGTGTTGAATTGCTTCCTATTCAAAAAGAAGGAATATTGCCAGCAATTAGGACTATGGTTATATGTGTAAGCACTGGCGGAGGTAAATCAGTTATGATTTGTAATCTACTCGCCAAAAAGAACATGTTGAAAGGGTTTTATGATAGAATAGTCGTTTTTTGCTTAAGTCCGTGCCCGATTTTGGAAGACACTCTCAAGTTAAAAAAAGAAGACATAATCAAAGAAGATAAGCCTGAGTTAATAATGAGAGAAATATTGACTAAACAAAAGGAACTGATTAAAACTAAAGGGTTTAAGAAGGCACCAAAAATATTATTGTTATTAGATGACATCGCACAGAGTAAAACTTTCCTCAAATCAGAAGTGCTCACTGAGTTGTTTTTCGCTTCAACACATGCTAAGGTGTCAGTCTGGGTAGCAACTCAGAGTTATACGCAACTTCCACGAAGAGTAAGAATTAATTGCCATTGGATGATTATTTTTAATGGAGTAAGGAGAAGCGAACTTGACAGACTGGCAGATGAATATGAAAGTCCTTTTCTCACTAAAAAGGAATTTTACAATATGGTTAAATATCCTACGGCAGATCCTTATTCATTCCTAGCAATTAACAATACTGCTAGTGATAGAACAACCCAGTTTAGAAATAAGGATAGAGATATAACAAACTTGTAAAATTAAATTAAAAGTTTTTTTCTGCGATAATATATGACATGACGGAATCAACTAAATTATACAAAACTTGCTATCAGGCAATCGCACTTTGGCATAAACAAAATGCACAAGGAAAATTCGTAACAATTCGTGAGGGATCGCCCGAATACTTAGCAGTGAAGAAGATAGAAGAGGATATTAAGAGCGGTAAGATTAAGTGTCAATTAAAACCAAAAGTAAGCAAATCAGGAAGTAAGAACAATGAACAACCTATTCCCAGCGGACAGCCAGATCAAGTGCCAGATGAAGCATTGAAAAGAAAGGCACCAGACATAGAATCGGCAAATAATTCATCCCCTGAACCAAATACAAAACCTGTTGAGATGTCTCCAGCACCTAAGGTTGAACAATCTTTACCGAAATCTGTTAATCCAACTCCTGTTTCTGTGCCAAAACAAACTACTACAACACCAGCGAGCAAGATAGAAGCAATAGAAGATGCTTCTAAGGAAACTCCACCAACTGAAAAGGTTGCTCAAACTAATGACATTGATGTAAATCAAGCCATAGCCGATTTAATGAAAATGAAAGAGGAAAGAATTACGCACAAGAATTTACAAATTATGAAAAAAAAATTAATGCGAATTGATAAAATAATTATTATTTTTATATAATGATTAAAAACTCAAGTGCTTCAATTCGTTTGCCAATTGACTTTATTAATAAAATAAATGAAGCAAACCGACCCGCGAGTGATGGGTTTCAATTGAATCAATTTGAATTGTGGAGTAGTCATGGTGCCCTATTAGTTAATCAACCATTAACAGAATTTGGTGATCTTGTCTCACATGAGAATAGCACTATTCAAAACACATTAAACAGATATTTCTGATAACAAAGAAAATGCGGATGTTGTTGATTTGGACACTGCTGTTAGCAGTTTGGCTTATTTAAAGAAAGCGGTTTAGAATGCTGAGGCAAGAGAGTTTCAATTGACTTCACCACAAGATACAAGACTTGACAATATACAGAATTCAGTTGATATTGTTAAACAATCCGTTTCAAGTGAATAATTAATTATTTTTAATTTCTATTATTATTTTTTTTAGTATAGTAACATTGCGAATTTTACAATCCCACAAGCACACACAAGATGGAAGGAAAGGATTCTAAAAATACTGAGGAGTTGATGACCCTCAACAACCTCAGGTATGAGTTGCCAGCAAAGTTGGCACTCACTGAACAGGGAAGTATCTTTAAGAAAAACTTCTCCGATTAGCAGACTTACACTAGTTCGTCGGGAACTGAAATGATTTTTACGCTACAGGCAAGCACTGATTTTGTTTATGGGAAATTGTTATTTGTCGTTTGATGTCAAGGCCGATGGGTTGGTTACTACCGCGGGGAATAACTGCGGTATTGGTTTCCTAAATACACCCGCAACTGCTATTTTTGAAAGATTTCTGCTAAAAAGCAAGGATGGAAGCGAACTTGAACGAATTAAAGATTTAAACAAGATGGTGCGAAATATTTTCCCATGGCATTATCCTCTTGATTATCGCGGTCAGGCACAGATGGCAGGACAACGCGAAGAGATTAAAGTTAGCAATGGTATCGATTCAAAGACTGATGATGTTGCTAACTTTCAGTTAATACTCCAACTGTCGTGGGCACTGGTAATTATTTGAAGGTTTGTATTCCTCTTCATTATTCTCAGGAGTGTTTAATGAAGAAACTCTCATTCCTCCATTTCTGATTAGTGGTATGATGCTTCGTTTGACATTTGCACCGCCACAGGAATCATTGTCTGTTATTGGCACCACTGACGGAAGGCGGCGGCTGGTTTAAATGGTGCTGCTTTGACTTACACCGTATCAAATCTAGTTGTTATGTTGGAAACATTCTCTCTTGCTCCCGCCGTCCAGAGAAATATTCTTGAACAGATGGGAAGCAAGGATTGGCTTCCATACACTTATGAAACATATTATAACCAAAAGGCGAATCCTGGCACTTCTGATGATTTTAATCTTCAAGTAAATAAAGCCGTTGCTCGTGCTCAGTGCTTGTATATTGTCATACAAAATGTACTTGCTGATAACGTTGGTATTGATAACCTTGGAACTGCTCAAATGCCTTATAAGCAGTATCAGTGCCGTATTGGTGATTGGTATGCTCCGCAACAGAAGATGGAACTTGGAGGAAGCACCGATACTCTTGCTGCCGTTCAACGAGGATGCGCAGAATTGTATATCAACAATCTCCAAGCGACTATGGGAATTCGTGATGCTTATATGACTTCCTCTGTTTCACTTGAAAACTTTCGCAAGTGTTATGGCGATTCTGAGGTTGGCGCAACTGATACAAATGGAGGATTTGCTACCATTATCCAGACACTCAATCAGTCGCCTCATATTGGAGCATCTGGTCTTGCAGTTAATAACTCACGAACTGCCGAAGTAACTCTTCGTTATGCGGCCGATTATAATGCTAATCGTGCCATCACCGCTTGGTTGAAATATGTTAAAGTCACGTCTATCTATCCATCACGTGCAGTTGTTAAGCAATAGCCCTTATTTATTCAAAATATGTGTAGTAAAAAAATAATAAAAAATTAAAAATTAAAATATATTATTTTATAATATAGCAATGTCATTTACGATCTCTAACTTGGAAGACGAGAAACGAACCCGCAAAAATTTCCTCCTTCGTGTTTCCTCAAGCGACAAAACAGAATCAAAATCCGCTTCTACTCACAATGGCAGTTTCGTTGTTGATCTCCCAGCAACTGGTCGGAATATTGATATAATCAGTGCTTATGTCGTAAAGAGTATCTCTATCTCAAATGTTTTCCCAAATATACCGAGTTATGCTAAAACTCTCACATTGATTAAAACAACTGGATCCGCTACAAAAACGGCAATCGTAACAGAAAATCAATACACCATTGATACATTTATTACCGCCCTTCAAACTGCAGTCAATTCAGCCATTGCCCCAGACTCTGTAGTTATAACTTTGAACTCCGTTAATAAATTGAATTTCGCATTCACTGGTGATACGTATGCTTTTGATTATGATAAGCACGATTAGAGACAAAATAGGACTAACTGCCGATATTTCGGCCGCGGCGAGTAGCACAATGCAATCTATCGTGAATTTAATCGGTGAAACGGCCGTTTATATTCATAGCCGCGCATTGAATCAATCTGGTTTAGTTGAAGCAAATGGTAATTTCTCTGTCGTTGGTAAATGCAATTTAGATAAGCCCTATGGAGTCCAGTGTTATTTTGAGAGTTCTAATGATATCGCCGATTATGTGCCATTTAATACAATAAAAAGTTTAAGATCTATTGATATTGTCATTAGAAATGCGAACGGAGATGTGCTTGAATGTCCTGTCAGTTTTGAGGTTAGTATTCTTCTCAAGGTGTATCATGCTTAAGAAAAAAAGAAAATATAAGATATAATGACATTCATAGAAAATTTAAATGTGTTATTCATATTAATAAAAAACATAACTTACGGCGACGACAACAACATAAACAACAAATCCCCTGCGGTGTTAATATTGATCAGTTTTACCTATATTTGAAGAAAAATCACGCACCTATAACAGAAAATTATCAAGAACAAGGATTTTGAATACATAAAAAAATGTCAATAGAAATAGAAAATAAAGCTGATGCTTGAGAATAAATGAAGTATTTTTTTTGCTTAAATTTGGTCTTCAACCCAGTTTAATGAAACATAAATGTTTGCCGTTCCACCGCTTGTATTTTGTGCGAATACTGTAAATGTCTTACTTGGTCCGATCTTGATGTTATAATGAGACAAATCAATTTATATGGACGAACCACCAGATAATACATATGTAAATATCACACTTCCGCCGGTTCTTGTAGTTCCTGCTGTATCTACTTCTGCCAATGATGTGGCGGTATCGTAATTTGAATAAGAAGGTGATCCTCCTAATGTGGCATTAAGAGCCTTTATACTTAATACTTGACTTGAACAGTGTTCAAGACCGGAGCACTTACTGACTTGCTAGATTTGGCAAATCTGAAATACTTTATTGAAACACAGATTGAGGTACAACTAGCGCGTTCTGAAGACGCGTGTCCTGTCCTAATTACTGCAATTGTCATAATCAGTCTTAATGAAATTATTCAAGTCCACTTACCTAGTGTCAGTCCTAACAGTAAACTTAAATCCTCAATTGTGAATTCTACACGGCCTATCGAATTACAATTACCAATTCTATTCTACAAAAGAATATGATATAAAGCTCCCCCTAATTCCGTAGGACGTGACTTAATAACTATTCTTGTTATTACACCACTTACTAACTATCCTATCCAATGTCCCTTTCTACTACCCAGCTGAAGAGAGGGAGTCAGTTGCAGAGAGAGAATCAGTTAGAGTGTCCAGTCAGCCTATCCGCACCGCGTTTGAACACTGACGGACTAGTAATCTTCTTTGATAGTATGTCGGCCCTATTGTCCTCCGAGGGCACCCACTTAACTACCACCTCCCCCTTCCGTATCGCCTCGGTAATATGATAGTGACGCAGCGCGATGTGCCTCAACCTTTTACCAAACACCGAGTTTGGAGCCGTGTACACCGTTGCCTGGTTATCAACCCGCAGCGTTGGCGTCTCATCCATCTCCACCTTCAGTGGGTTCTCACCGGACCAAGGCAATGATCTCATCATATTGCGTACCGCCTCCAAGTCATGCAGTACCTCTGAGGCCGCATATGTCTCACTTTCCTGTGTCCCAGTGGCTAAATGCTTCTGAGTTGTCGACCTAACCGCCACTGGACCACCCGCCAAGAACACTACTCCCCCCGTCCGGGAGTACATCTTTTCTCCGTTGCCCAATGACGAGTCGGAGTCCGCCTCCCACACCCTGTTGCCATCCGACGCAAATCGCACACCCCTGTTCCGCACATGCACAAAGTACCGGGGCAGTTGTTCAGCTGCGCAATAATCGAACTTCTCTTTGTTAGCTTGGTGCTCAGCAAGTGACGCAACCGCCGCCGCAGCCTCAGGAACACTAGCCTTCAAGTAGACATAGCTCCCTACTATTTCCTATGGCTCGTATTCTAGTGTAGGTACCATCCTTGATCCTTCCGGAAGCCATGGCGTTCTAGCCGGCATCCACTCCCTGCCATCGCTCCTCTTGAACCGCTTCGTTAGAGTGTCTATGTATTGCCGTTGGAGCAACGTAATAGAATAGACTCCCCCACTCCTCCTCACTTCGAACTCGATTGACAAGAACTCCTTCACCATCCCTAGATCCTTGACATTCCCCCATTCATCATTGAGCTCCTTAACATACCTTTCCCTGCTTTCCTTCGTCGCCGCCGCGTGAATGCTGTCATCAACGTGGTATGTCAACACCTCCGTCTTCTTCGTTCCAGCATCCACCCTGCCAAAGACTACCGGGTCGACTATGCTCGGAACAAACCCAAGCTTCTTTTGCGTTGGCACAACCCTGTCATTCCAATATATGTGTCCAGATGGCTTCAGACCGTTGACTCCCCCTTTCGCCTCCCACACTGTGTTAGGCGGCACGTACCCTGCCGGCGGCCTCAACTACACCGGGACCCTTAGTCGTACGTTTGGGAAAGCGCTTTCCTCATCCACACTGTACACATCCATATCTTGTAACACAGCCAACGCACATGTCAGCCAAACCATCTCTACTCGGCATGTCGGTAGGTCCACCCGGTCATACTGCCACGCAGGTTGCAGAACACCAATGCCTGCAATCCTAGACTTTGTGTCGACCATAGGTCCGTCTGCTGTTTCCCTCTTCTTAAAGTCAACAAACCTCGTAGGCACTAGTGGTTCTCCAGGCGGCTTCTCCGACACATGACGCTCTACAATCGCCCCCAAACGTAGGTGTTTGTCAATGTCTGCAAATCGCGACTCATTAAACTTCCCAGAGGCAGTAGCCTCGCGATACGGAACCGGCACTGTGACCATTCATGCCCCTGATCTGAAGTTATTCGGCCTAGTTTTCTCTCTGCTCCTGGGCTGAGCAACGATGTTTGAGGTCGTCACTGCTGCTCCATCCCACCTTACCGGCACCCCGTTCCTGTTTCTCTTGCTATCATTCCCTAAGGCAGCCGGGTTGGGGGCTCCTCCCCTCCCAACCACCTTCCTGTCCACCCCCCTGTCCACTGCATGTCGAACCTCCCCCAACGACACATCTTCACCTTGTATCAACCGAACGACCCCAGCTTCTCCACCAACGCCCCCCACGTCCGTGTCCGCAACCGGTACTTCCTCTTTGACTCGCGCGGCGACTTCGACGCCGTCGCCAGTCAAACCTTTTGCCACCTCCCACTCGTCGTCCGTGAAAAATTTGCCGGTGTTCCCATCATTTTCGGCATCTTTTTCCCGTACAAGGGTTGCACTGTGAAACAAGTGCTGGGGAGACCTCGCCATTTTGCTCGTTGGATAAAGTGTAGGCCATCCATGAGTTGTTGGGTCTCTTACCATGATGTCAGCCGTAGTCTTGAGCCTCCCTTCGTAGAAACTCCACACTAAATACGCCGACTGCTCCACATTAACCCCCATGAAGACACCAGGCTCCCCTTTCTCTTCCCCTTTCTTGCCCTCCTTGTAGAAGACACACATACATCCGAAGGGGTGTAGAACTGAGTGGTGGGGAGGCGGCCTCTTGTAGAATGCTTCATATCTTGACACATTCGTCCCCGCCCTCCCCTGCAAATTGAGCAAGAAGACAGCATAGTCCACTGCCAACGGTAGGAAGTAGACCGGAACCGACCTCGCTAGTACCAGTAGAGTAGTCGCCAGACCGAAAACCACCTTTATCGCTGCCTCCGCATAAGCATCCTTGTTGGGATCATTTCTCACAGGCAGTTGCCTCTCCACACCTGTCTTTTGCAGTCGCTCTTTTATGCTCGTAGCTATCCACTCTTTATCTGTCCTGAACTTCTTCATCTTGTTCCCCGTCTGCGTTGCTGACCATGCTTGTAGTTGTTGCAACTGCTTCAGAACACCCTCCTGTTCCCTCGTCTTGCTCCAATAGTTGCGTATCAGTCCAGTCACGTTATCCACAAACACATTACAGTACGGTGTGTCTCCATACATAGGGAACTGTATCTTCCCTGTGCCGTCGCCACTCCAATCTTCCCCAGCCCTCTCGCACACAGTAAGCGATGCCCCTGCGTAGTTGGCATGCTTCTTCATCTTTGTTGTTTGACATGATGAACAGGAGTGGTCCGCCCACGATGCCTTCCCCTTCAAGGTAATATTATTCATCTTCACAAACTGCCTCCCCATTGTCTCTCGAAATTGGAAGACATCATGCAGCTTTTGTATGTCCACACTCGTTGTAGGACTCATTGGCGCCGTCCAGAACGCAGGTGGGCCAGCATGAGAAGGTGCTTCTCCCCCATCTCTGTCCTTCTTTGTTTGCCAAGTCCTGAACTTGTATTGGCAGGTCTCCTGATCGAAGTCGCCTACCAATAACTTCTCGCCGGGACGCAGGTCAATTATCTTTCTTGTAACGAAGAAACCGTCCCCTTGCAGCACAATACCATAGCCTTTCCTCTGTAGTTGTCAGGCGGAGACTAGCACGCGATCGAGCGTTTCCAAGCAGTACGCCTCAGCCATCGTTATATCTTGAGGACCACCCTCACCCGTCACTCCCACAAATCCCATCTTTCCCATTGCAGTCGCCTTTGTAGGTCCATCGATCCCGCGGAGATCCAGCCACTCGTCCTCCTTCTCCCGCAGCATCGATTCATCAGGTACAAGATGTTTTGTAGACCCACTATCGAGGTAGATCGACACCCCATCTTTCTCATCTCCCCCATCGACTGCCATCATGCATGCAGGGTCATCTCTCACCGGCGTGTTCGGCGGTTTCCTTTCCTTCGCAGCCACTTCCGTCCCCAACTCGTTCTCGTCCCCACCAGTCAAAGCTTCCTCGGCAGTGTCCCCAACAGTGATGGTCGTTTGCATTTCATTCCATGCCCCGACCACCCTCACTGCCGGTGCAGTCGCCGCTTCCGTTCCCTCTTGTAGCTGTCGTACAACCGCTCCCGGACCCGTCTGGTCCTCTTCCCTTCGACCAGGCAAAGTAGTCGTCCCTCCCATCGACTCCTTTTCTTCCCCATTGCGTACTGCGGGGGAAACTGTCGCGCTCTCTCTCGAAGGAGCATCCTCTCGTTGTCATTCACGGCCAACTGTAAAGCCTCCATGAGCGCCTCCTAGCTGATGTCTATCCACTCCATTACTTCTTCAGTTGGTTGCATCCTTAGCTCACGGTTGTACCTTGGCATCAGTTTGGTCTTGCCAGCGGTTGGTCCTTCGTGAAAGAATCGAAGCATCCTCTGATATGCCATGTCCGCCAGCATCACAGCTATCGTCGACGCGTGTCCACCGAACCCACGTCCTGGTGCCGACGCCTCATTCTCCAACACCGCCTTCCACGTCGATTTGACCTCCTCCGTCTGAGTGAGCTTGCAGAAGACCTTGTGAGTTGGCCAGTCCTGTCGTTGACACCATCGGCCACAGTAGTACGCCATCTTGCAGTGGCCACACTTCTTCTTCGCAGCCAGTGCACAGAAATCACATTCTCTCGGGACCCGCTGCAGTATCGCCTCCGGAGTGTCAATTCCCACCTCCCTCTCGAGGCCTTTCACATACGTCTCCCAGTCGTCTGGCACCACGCGAAAGTTGTAGTACCATCTCCAATAACGCAGCTCGCTCAGGCATGCATTGTTAAAGCATGTCCAGAAATCCGCCACATTAACCTTTCCGTTGCTCGTGTCGCCCGGTATTACTTTTCCCTCCTCGCCCATGTAGATGATAGGATTGGTCGACGCCATGAACGCAAACGCCCTCCTTTTCTCCACAACCCTGACCAAGCCTCCCCCATCGGCTGCCGGTGCCCAGTATGCATCCAACGTTCTCGGAACCTCCATGCTGTTCGATGTGGCTGCAAGACACGATACGCCCTGCACCCCTCCGTTGGCTTTCTTCTTGCCAGCTTTATCGCCCGGCTTCACATTGTTCTGAGCCACACTTCCGCTTCCGCTTGGCTTTTGGCCCGCGTTCTGCTTCTGGTTTCCTTCTGAAGGCAGTTTCTTCCTGTACCGATCCTTGAGCGTCGGACATCTCCCTTGGTGATCATGCCCAGGGATTCTGCACTTGATCGTGCAGGTAAAGTATTTGTGAGGATTCCCACAGTTGTAGCATTCCAGCTTTCTTCCTTCTCTCGCCGGTGCTTCCTTCGACCGTTGCTGTTGCGTAGCAACCATCGCCGTACCCAATGCCCTTTCTTCCTTGATCAATACCTCGTTCGCAATCACTCTTCGTTCGAAGAGCAGCTTGAACTCATCCCATATAGCTGAGGGCGTAGCGACTTGAGCATCCAAGAACGTTTTCCACAGATGTTTGTGCTCACACTTACCAAGTGCAGTTTTAATAAACTGCATTCTCATCGTCGCACTAATCGGTTCGCCATGATCCTCCAGAAATTGGCAGTGCGACTCAAAATCGCTCAGTTGCGCTCGCAAGTCTTCTTTGCAATTAAACTTCCATGCGCTCACCAAGTTGTTCTTCTGTTGCTTCTGATGAGCATCGTTCCCTTGGTACCGTTGCCAGAGCAGCCTCATTAATTCCTCCGGTCGCAGGTGTTCCTCCCTTACTAGATGCCGGACGATGCGCTCCGACGCAGATCCGTACTCCAAGCCCTTGTACAGCCACATGAACACTTGAGCCCTTCTGGCCGTGATCCTCCTCCGTTGAACTGGAGTTAGGTCATGCTTCTGGTCTTGTTGCTTGTTGTCAGCATCCCCACGTCGCTGCCTCGCCGCACCATCCTTCGCTTCCTTGGCCTCCGCCCGAAGCTCTGCTTCAACCTCAGCGCGCCATAGAAGCACTTCCGCCAGCGGCTTCACATACTCCCAGCACTCGATCGACGCGAGGTCCGCCCGAAATTGCGCAAACCAATCATCCCAGCTCCGTCCCGATACACCGTCCTTGAAAGTAGGCGCCTTCCCTTGTAGAACAGCGGTCGCAGCATCCTTCAGCGCAGAAGAGGACATAACCCTTTATACTTAATACTTGACTTGAACAGTGTTCAAGACCGGAACACTTACTGACTTGCTAGATTTGGCAAATCTGAAATACTTTATTGAAACACAGATTGAGGTACAACTAGCGCGTTCTGAAGACGCGTGTCCTGTCCTAATTACTGCAATTGTCATAATCAGTCTTAATGAAATTATTCATGTCCACTTACCTAGTGTCAGTCCTAACAGTAAACTTAAATCCTCAATTGTGAATTCTACACGGCCTATCGAATTACAATTACCAATTCTATTCTACAAAAGAATATGATATAAAGAGAGCAATTCTCGCGATACATGTTTTAGTGTCTGAATTGCTAATACATAAATTCTCAAAGTAAATTATGTTATAGTTTGTTTAGCTATTGAATGTGGCGCGGTTTCTGATGGTAAATATGGCATTCTCAGTTGATCCTATACTCTTGACTGAATCATACGAGTTAGTTTAGCAATAGTCCGATCAATATTCCCTTCAACTGCCAAAAACATGCTCGCCGTTTTCATAACAACGGATTGAAGGCTTGACGAATATGCCTTCGCATAAATCGCGAATGCCGCCTGATCCAATAATGGAGTGGTAGCAGTGCTTGCGTATTTAATTGAATGAATTACTTCCATTCGTCCAGTTCGCGGATTTTCAATTTTTCATGTAATTTGACCGCTACCCAGATATTGAACAACTATTTCAAACACATTTAATTTAGTAAAATCAATCGCGGGAAAGTTTCCAGTATTATTACATTTATCAACATTCCAGACATATTGACTAACCACATTTTCTACATTTCCTGCTGTTCTTACAACAGACATTTCCAAGCTTGATTGTCTAAAACATAAATTGTCTGCTGGTGTGCCTATGCCAATATCGCAATTGAAAGTGTCTGCCGCAATAGATGATGGAAATAAAGCGGAAAATCTAGCAACTAATCCCATACCACTTCTATATTTTGCTCTTTCAATAGTCGTGATCTGTGCTGTAGAGTTTCCTGAGGCAGATGTAGTCAAAACCGCCATTGAATTAGCAGTTGATACCACCCCTCCATTTGTTTCGGTTTTGTCAAAAAATCGCGTATTAATACCATATGTAAATACATTTTCTAATACTGGAGACAAATTAGCAGTTCGTAATTCTCCGAAGGCGGTTGTTGGTAAAGCATCTTTAATGTTATCAATAGATAAAGAAGAAGATGACGATGTAGTTGATGACGATGGTGTATTCGTGCTTTGACCAAAAAGGTTCATTTTATATTTTATATAATATAAAAAAGAATGATTAAAACATTTATAATGTCTGTTATAATTATATTTTAATATATAAACGATGCCAGACTATAAACAAGGAAAAATATATAGTCTTAGATCACATCAAACTGATCAATTCTATATCGGTTCAACTATTCAACCATTGTATAAGCGATTATTTGAACACAAAAGAAGATATAAAAAATGGATGAATGGTAAATGTCGTTATATATCTTCTTTTGAAATAGTTAAATATGATAATGTATTTTATTGAATTGGTTGAAGACTGTCCATGCGACAATAAGGAACAACTAAATAGAAGAGAAGGTGAAATGATTAGAATAACTGAAAATTGTGTAAATAAAAAGTAGAAGGTAGAACATGTAAACAATATTATGAAAATAACAAAGACAAAATAATTCAACGCAATAAAGAATATTATGAAAAAATAGAGACAAGGTACGCAAAATCAATAAAGAATATTATGAAGTGAATCGGGATAAAATAAATCAACAAAACAGAGAATATTATAAAGCAAACAGAGTACAAGCGCTTCAACAAAAGAAAGAATATAGAAAAATAAATAACAACAAAATAAATTATGCAATTATAGAAACTCTCCTATTGGTTTATTCACATTTAGGCTGTAGATGGCTAATGTGATTATACGAGAATTACCAAGTGATATTGTTGGACACATAAGAACATTTGTTTATTCAGAAATGTCCCAGCAGAATTACAAAAAAGAATTTTGTAATATATGCGGTTTGTCTCGCACATTCCAATCACATCCCCCTATTATGGCAGTTGATATTGATAATGTAGATGGTGTCCAGTTTTACACGATCTGTTCTATTAATTGCTACAGACGAGAGTCTAATATTAGAGCAAGATATCGCGAACCGCCTTTAATCGTTGTTAAGTAATAATCTTTTTGTTTAAGTAATCTCGTGCTTCTTCTTAATGGCTTTGTTTCTACCGATTGTTGTTCTTGTTCTTCTTCTTTTTTCTCTTTGATAAACTTATTAACAATAACGGCTCCAATCTTGCTTAATTGTCGTAGTTTAGTATTTGTAATATTAGGATTATCGTTGTAAATCTGTTTAAGCAATTTATATTTATCCTCTCTGCTTGCTTTTTTGCCTAATGGTTTGTATTTGCTTTCTGCCGTGTCGTTTTCGCTTTCAGTTTCATTAACATTATTTAAATTCAGACATAAATCTATTTTCCGTCTCAATTCTTCCAACTCTGTTTAATCCCTTCTGCCTTAATTTCTTCTGGATCTAACACATTCACCCACGAATAACTAAATGAATTCAGTAAATCGCCATGACCAAGCACATTAGAAACACATGTATTAAAATTCTCTAATTTCGGATTGGCAAAATTACTATACGACAAACTAGCATATAGTTTTCGCAATATACTGCTTTTCTGTGCGTATTCCGAAAGCCAAGGAAAGTTTTTAATTCTTTTGTTTAGTTCATTATTCTTTTGTTTATCAAGCACACCCTCATTGTTAATGATAACTGCTTTTTTCTTTTTGAAATAGTTCCTTATTGAATTTACTTTTTCTATTACGAATTCAGGAGTAAAAACTTTTAGGACAACAGGTCTCTCAGTCAATTCTTTTTTGTCATTCCCTTTGCTTTGCTAGGTTATTTACCCTCAGCCAACTTGGTTTATCTGATATTAATTCATATGTGTTTTTATCAAATATTTCAACAGGCTTGCTCCAATTGCTATCATCAAAGCAAGTATTTTAAGATAAGGATAATTACTTAAAATCATATCATTCATTTTAGCCATTACATCACGAACATCAGT
>WBZZ01005825.1:40000-142500 GCA_019918135.1 Paulinella micropora | reverse complement strand
TTTTTTTTTTTTTAACAAATTGAAGGCACGCTTCTGCAAGAACGACAGGTTTGAATTAGCTTCTAGGAGCTAGCTAAAAAAGCCAAGAAAGCATTAGTATTTTGCTGCGACTGATTTGCAAGAAGAGCAGCAAAAGCATTGAAAGAGTTCCCCTGGACTTGACCGCCACCCTTACTGTTAGACATTTTGCCAGCGACCGATGAAAACATCTTCATCATTGGAGCCATTTCGTCGTCCGGCCCATCACTGCTCGATTCACGCTTGTTCTGCGGCTCCTGATCTGGTCGTCCAACTTGTTGGGAGGGAGCAGAGCGTTGTACAGGCGGACAGGTTGACCTGCCACACTCACACCCACTGCTGTGCGGGTCGCAGTGCGGGCATTTGCACCCAAGACCGCAGCCACGGCATTCTCGACATTGTAGAGCCCCGCCACACTTGACGGGGTCGTGCACGTGTTCCTCGTCGATGCGCGCATTATGCTTCGGCTTCGGCTTCGGCTTCGGCGGCTCGGGCGGTAACAGTGCGCCGGGGGGCTTCTTCATCTCCAGTTGGCTCTTCATCTCCAGTTGGCTTTCCCGGCGGTGCTGGTGACGAGTTGCTGGGAGGAAGATGTTTCACCTCTTGTTTGTCTGCAGCTGCCTTGCCTGGAGTTTGTTCTTTATCTCCAGGTCGCTTTGCCGGCGGTTCTACCATTCCATGCTTCCGGCGATAGCACTTGCAAGGGCTACACACGCAGGTTGCCCTGTCGTGATGCCCGTTACCTCCCCGCTTACCGCCTTTGCTGCCTTTGCCGCCTTTGCTATCTTTGCTGCCCGCCGACCGGTTATCCTCCTCCACGTTACCATGCTGCCCCTAATTGTCAACAACATTTCAAGCCAGCGGATACAACGTTCATAGTACACGTCAATGTACCATTCTGAGCTTCTTGGGAAGGTCTATCCACGCGACCTTCCCATCCTGAAAGCAATGATGCATGGAAGAGGGAGGTCATTGAACCGATCATGGGACAAACAATGACCTTGTCGAAGCCGGCAGGCAAAAAACGGGGAATTATTTGCCCTGGATGATTCTTCCAGTAACTTGCCCCGAAACAGAAGTATGGTACCGTGCCAACCGCATGATTAGTTACAGCCTGAGCCACGGGATACGGACTGTATTTGGTCATCACGAAGGTGATGTTAGCGTACTCCTTCGGTGCATGGTTGACCAAGCCCCCACCATAGTTGGCACTTTTCTGCTTGCTCAATAGCATCTGTCGCTGCTGGGCGGTAAGATAGAAGATCTTGCCCTTGATGAGGATTGAGTTGCTGCCTGGTGTATTCAGGACAGTCTTAAACTTCTCCGGCTCCTCGCGCTGGTCCACAACCTCCCCCCAAAAGACAAAGAGCGGGTTCTTGATCCCATCGAAAAGCTCCCCCTCTTTCGCGGCCGGGCCACCCAGTTTGCCTGAGTTAGCGGGCGCCCACCACACCGTAGGAGTTTCCATGCCTTCGATTTCACTGCCTTTATTTCCGCAGGTGCGATCCAAAATCTCAGGACTATACTTGGGGAGGGTGGTGGCCCGGGCCTTGCGCCCCGAGCTCAAGGCACTGGCGACAAAGACAGCTTCGAAAGTATCGGCCCCAGGCCTAAGCTCGGACTTGCTGTCAGTCTTGGGCTTCAGAGAAGCCCTGGACTCCTTTGAGCACCTAAAATTACACAACTTCTGGAGCGAAACTGACACTGTCAGCAGCGATTAGTACCTGCCGGGCTTGCGCACACCATTTCTTTTCTGCTTGCCTCTTTGGAGGCGCCTGGCGGTGATGTGCCTGGCGGTGATGCACCGCTGATGGCCGAGCTGAAGTCTAATTCCGAATCGGCAAGATTAGATGAATCCTCAAGGTACAAGCCTTCATCGTCCGAGTCTGTAATTTGCCCCTCCGGCCTGCAGCGCAGTGTAAAATACAATTATGTGCTAGCATTTCGAAAGTAATTAAGAACCTGAGAGGGTCCGGCGGGAGCTTAAGGTTCAGATCGTCGTCCCTGAGACAAACTCAATCTAGTTAGCAAAAAAAAAAAAAAAAAAAAAAAAAAAAAAATGTAAGCGTACCCCAGGACTATTTCCATATCATCAGCCCTGCCTCTGACTGAGGCTCTGGGTTCAGCTGCGCGATCGTACGTACTAATGTACGGAATCGGCTCCTCTTTTTCCCAGAAAGGAAAGAAATCCTGCCTTGGGCGATGTGCCAACACCAAAGGGCCCAGAACCTGGCTTTTGAAGCACTTGGTAAGGGCACCATCAAACTCACCAGACTGTTGAAGCCGCTCTGTCGCCACTGGGTCGACATCGTTGTACTTGGCAAACTGAAGCTTGAAGCGACGCGGGGAATCCGGAACCTTCTTTTCAACTTCCCTCGCTACCAGCAGCGCATACTCCACAACTTCAAACTTCCATACCAAGTTGTCGTCACGCACCGCTCGCAAAAAGACGCTGGGCCTAGTGTTTGTTGTCACATGTCAGAATGCTTATATGACAAAGAGAATCATATTATGATTACCCCACCAGGAGCATTCCTTCTTGTGGGCCGCCAAAAAGCACAAACGGTCACCGGTCTGGAGTCATAATAATATGACTCATCAATCATGAAATGCACGCTGATCAATATAGCAACCGTGTGGGTACCTGCAGGTTTTTGTCGAGTTTTTTACAGAACTGGCTGTCCAGCAGAGCAAAATACTCAGGAACATCGTCCGCATCCCTCGATGAGACATGCACAATCAACACCCTACGCCAAAACAGTCCATATGAAAGACTCAGACAAAATGTTCAAACCCGCGCATCCCTTCCTCTGCATCGTCTTGAGACGCATCCTTGGGAAACCTGTAGCCAAAGCTATCGGTTGGCGGGACCGAAACCGAAACCCACTCCGAGCTTGTGCTGTCGAATGTGAGCTTGAGATCCAAGTATATTTGCAACAACCCCTGTTTATCCTGGGAAGGGTAACCAATACTTGCGGCGGCGCCATCATTCCCCTGCTTCTGCTTTCCATATTTGTTCTCGGGCTTGTCAGCGTGAGCATTTCCCTTGTCTTTGCCCCCCGTGCCAGCAAAGCTTGCGGCGTCGCCAGCATTCCCCTTGTCTTTGCCCCCGTCCCAGCGGCAGCGCCAGCATTTCCCTGGACTTTCCCCCCCGTCCCAGCAGCCTTTGTGGCGTCGCCAGCATTCCCCTTGTCTTTGCCCCCCGTCCCAGCGGCAGCGCCAGCATTGCCCTCGTCGTTGCCCCCCGTCCCAGCAAAGCTTGCGGCGTCGCCAGCATTCCCCTTGTCTTTGCCCCCCGTCCCAGCGGCAGCGCCAGCATTGCCCTGGTCTTTGCCCCCCGTCCCAGCAGCCTTTGCGGCGGCGCCAGCATCCTCCTCCTGATCATCTAACAGTGTAAATATTTACCTTAGGCGAGTGTCACAAACATACACCACCAACCCCCCCCCCCCCGCCCCCCCCTCGCATATGCGCACCCCTGTCGGAACAAGTCATGGTTTGTGGGAACGAGGAGGATTTGCGAGCTCATATTTGCAGGGTAGCTAGCCCCAGGCTCAATGTTGATGCTGATATAATTGTTGTGGAATTCACACAAATATTTGTCTTAGGCGAGTGTCACAAACATGCACCACCACCCCCCCCCCCCGCATATGCGCACCCCTGTCGGAACAAGTCATGGTTTGTGGGAACGAGGAGGATTTGGGAGCTCATATTTGCAGGGTAGCTAGCCCCAGGCTCAATGTTGATGCTGATATAAGTGTTTTGGAAAGGACGCAAATATTTACCTTAGGCGAGTGTCACAAACATGCACCACCCCCTCCCCCCCCCCCTAGGCGGGTCTGTGGTTTATAATTAGTAAGAGTTGAAAGCTACCTTCGCCGTTTAAACCATGCACGCCTGCGCTACTTGTAATGGCATCCCTTGCGGCCTCCGACACTTTTGCTAGCTGAGCTAGCTGTTGCAAAACTGTTTCGTTATCACCTGTTCGCGTGGGTTGTGGGAACTGTACGTTGTCCCATTCGCTAAATCACACACACACTGACAAAAACCCAGCACGGCGCAAACGTCTTACCCATTTGATTCCTCACCGCCCTTTGGATTGGGCGGTTCTTTCAAAGTAGCGCTATGCAAGTTTTAACAACGCAAAACACACAATGAGTAGCATTCAATGCACTTAGATGAGGGCAAACTCACCGCTTCTGAGATGCAGACTTTTCCTTGTCTTTCCCTTTGCGTTTAGGTAACTTAGCAGTCGCATCAGCAACCTCAAACAATGATTCACAAAAGAAATAATTAAAAATAGTAGAGTAAGCGTTAACGATTGAGTTGGTCGAACCTTAGAGGGAGGGAGTCCATCGCCAGCGGATGTCCGTTCACTAAATCGCACATACTGACAAAGCTCCACGGCGCAAACATCTTACCCGTTCGATTCCTCACCGCCCTTTGGATTGGGCGGTTCTTTCAAAGTAGTGCTATGCACGTTTTAACAACGCAAAACATACAATGAGTAGCATTCAATGCACTTAGATGAGGGCAAACTCACCGCTTCTGAGATGCAGACTTTTCCTTGTCTTTCACTTTGCGTTTAGGTAACTTAGCAGTCGCATCAGCAGCCTCAAACAATGATTCACAGAAGAAATAATTAAGAATAGTAGAGTAAGCGTTAACGATTGAGTTGGTTGAACCTTAGAGGGAGGGAGTCCATCGCCAGCGGATGTCCGTTCACTGAATTTAAATCACACATACTGACAAAGCTCCACGGCGCAAACGTCTTACCCGCTCGATTCCTCACGTTCACTTCAGGTTTTGCAAGTTTGAACAACACAAAACACACAATGAGTAGCATTCAATACACTCAGCTAATGTCATGAATAATGCAAACGCACCGCTTCGAAGATGGTTTGCCTTCGTTTTCATGCTTAGAATCAGACGACCCTTGCTTATTTGTACGCTTGGATGGCTGTTCAGATGCAGAGGGGTTGAAATGAGATGTTGTTTGCCTTTTTCTGCTACTCTTCCTGCCATCTGATTCAGATGTGTCTACGCGGGTTGGGTCGAAGAACCCATTTTCCTCACGCGAGTACACCACCTTTTTTGCTTTGTCACCGCCTTTTCCCTTGTAAACATAGACAATGTTATCAGACAAATGGCTCCACGTGTAACTGTTGTGAGGAAGGTTGCAATAACACGCCCTCGTTGCAGGCGGAATCTCAACATTGGCAAACGGGACCCACTCTTTGCTGCCGTTGACTTGCAGAAAGCCTTTTCCTTCACCTTCAGACTTGTCCACTCGCAACTGCTGAATGCTTTCAACTACAGTTTTCTTCCCTGACATGCGTATGGTTGATGCCCTACGGGCAAACTTGAACGAAGCAAAGCTTGATCTTTTGACTTCAAAAAAGGATGGAGAAATGCCTATTTCCCCCGACGGTTGGCAGATTTTGGGGGTATCATTTCATTCCTAACGAACGTCCTCTCAAGCCATCTTGGCTGCGTTTTGATTGTTTTGGTCGGGTGAGCCACGCACGGGCAACGTGCTCGCTGCGGAGGCAAAGGTAGATGCATTTCCTTGCGATCTGTCGACTCCATTTTTTTTTCTGTCCCTTTTTATTTGTTACAGCCAGCAAACGTTGCTCCGACATGGAGGTCTGTTAGGCAATCGGTGTGTACTGTGACATGGAACAGTGCTTTTTTTTTTCTTAGATGTAAACGATGTCGTGGCTGGTCCATGTCCCACAACAGCAAGTGCGTCAACCTCCAGATTTGCGCAAGGATACCGACGGTTCTGTGGTTTCCGATCCTTTTCCTGCATTAAGTTTGCAAACTCTCAACTCAAGCCACGACCACCGGTCTGGGAAGCAAGAGGCGAACGGAAACAACGCTCACGATGATTTTTTTGCATCAAAACGCAAATCTGTCCTCGAGACTGAACCTGACAGCAGTGAGACAGAGCCTAACAGAAAACGAAAGCGAGATTCGCGCGTTCCGCGCGTGGATTTGACTTCTGTCGACCCCAAGCACCGCAAAAGGCTGGAGAAAAGTAGGAAATATCAGGCCAATAAACGAACATCCAAGCAGGTATCTCAAAAATATCCTGATGACAGGGCATTGCAGGACATGCTTCTTTCCAGTGCGGGGGAGGGGATGTATCGAGACTAGCGCCCTGCTACGCAAGAATAAGGCACAGGCTGCGGCCGCTAGTGCAATGAAGGAGGTGCTGCAAGAGATGCCGGCTCGGGGCGCTCACAAACAAGCAATCGTAGGCAAACTGAGAGGAAGGATGACCACCCAGGAGTGGAACGACTATTTCACATGCATTAGCCGGGCTTACGCTAACAAAGCTGCAAAGGTCGAGAAGCAGTTGGCCGAGAGGAAAGCTAAGGGTGACGTTGTGCCCATCGATATTTTCGCACAGAAGCAAACCAGGGATGAACAGCGCGAGGGCATCTCCCAGTTGGAAAAGCTCACCACCAAGAAGGTGATTCTAGAGATGATGGACGCCAAGTCAGGTCGCACAACGCTATACTGGTACGGGACTCTCGACAGCTTCCATGACAATTACCGCGACAAAGCTTTCCCGACAATATTTGAGCAAATGGTGATTGCATCGGGCAGTATTGAGAAACTTGTCGTAGATTTGCGAGGCACGCAGTGGGTCACTGATAATTCAGCTGCATACATCTGCGGAGGGAAATGCTCCGCAGGCTGCCGGCATTTCTATAAGCCACGAACTCGCAAAACTCTCACAAAGCTCTTGGATGATGAGAAAGTCTCTTTCCGCTGCATCACTAAGACCGTGCCCTGCAAATGGCATGATAACTACGATAAGTGGAAGCTCGAGCGCGACAGGGAGCTTGACAAGCTTGCCAAAAACCCCAAAAAGCGTGATCTTATTAACAAGAAGCTTCAAACGCTCAACGAGAATATTAGAAAGTGCGAGCGCCATTTTCGACAGTACGAAACCCAGCGCAGGTGATTCATTTTTCGTCGTGAGTTTCATTGCAATGGTTGATGTTGCTTCGCTGCTTGCATTGTTACTTGGGGGGGGGGGGGGGTGGTGCATGTTTGTGACACTCGCCTAAGGTAAATATTTGCGTCCTTTCCAAAACACTTGTATCAGCATCAATATCGAGACTGTGGCTAGCTACCCTGCAAATATGAGCTCCCAAATCCTCCTCGTTCCCACAAACCATGACTTGTTCCGACAGGGGTGCGCATATGCGGGGGGGGGGGGTGGTGCATGTTTGTGGCACTCGCCTAAGATAAATATTTGTGTGAATTCCAAAACACTTATATCAGCATCAACATTGAGCCTGGGGCTAGCTACCCTGCAAATATGAGCTCCCAAATCCTCCTCGTTCCCACAAACCATGACTTGTTCCGACAGGGGTGCGCATATGCGGGAGGGGGGGGGTGGTGCATGTTTGTGACACTCGCCTAAGGTAAATATTTGTGTGAATTCCACAACAATTATATCAGCATCAACATCGAGCCTGGGGCTAGCTACCCTGCAAATATGAGCTCTCAAATCCTCCTCGTTCCCACAAACCATGACTTGTTCCGACAGGGTGCGCATATGCGGGGGGGGGGCCTAAGGTAAATATTTGCGTGCTTTCCAAAACACTTATATCAGCATTGCTTGTTTCTCCTTTCCAAGAGGTTTTGGTTATGCTTTTTTGTAGGTATAATCTTTTTTCTTTGTGTGTGCCTTGAATGTGATAGTTACGTTCAGGCGCGAATTGAAGCTCTGCAACCCGGGTCGGGCCAGTGGGTGATATATCAGGATTACATATCATGGTACTCGGAAAATGGCACGAAAGCAAACGACCTTCTGTTCAACCTTGTCACTCGTGACGCGCACGGCCAGCTCAAGTACGAATATATTCATAACTTAATGACTACTGAGCACACCGCGGACACCACCCGATATTGCTGGGCTTATCATTTTCGGAGTACCCAGGATGGGGGCAGCGGCGAGCTTTCGTCTTTGCCGGGGCCAGGCGTGCGGACTGGCGATGGCGGTGGTGATTTTACGAGCAAAGAGTTTATTTACTCGGAATCATGCTACCACGCGCTTTATGGTGTGGACGTGGAGGCGCACGTTCTATGTGCGAACCACGCCTGGAATCCCTGCGACGGAGCAAAGCGCAATCTGTCGAAGGTCTTTTCAAAAGACCAGATTGAGCAAGGGATAGGCTTTTCGCTTGTCGAGGATTGGTTAGAATCTGCGTCTAATGCTGGCTTTGCGAACGTTCGCCTCTACGGGCACGAGAGGGATGTCATCCAAGAGTGGGTCACCCAGAATCCACTGTCTCCCCGATTACTAACTAGCTGGCAGTTTCGGGAGCTTCGTTCTTTCAAATATTCCCTGCAAACAGCTGCGGGCAAGCAGTTTAGTGTTCCGGGCGTAGCGTACGGCCCTTTATGCAGCGGCGGCCAAGATGCGGATCGTGTGGTACTTGACTTGAGGAGCGATAAGGAGGCGGGCCTCCGGTGTGAGTTTTTCACTCAGAGTACGATGGCGCCTAAGGCCGCGCATACACAAGGGGAGAAATGCCCAGTTCGGAGAGGCGGGGCGACTGGCATCAGCTCCGGCTTCGTCCTGGAACAGTCCGAGGCTACTGCCAACATGGGGCGCGAGGAGAAGATTCGCTACTTCAATAGGCTGGCCAGGCAGAGGAGCCAAAAGAAAAAGCAAGGCAAGACGGGCCAGGGGGGCATTTTTCACGCATGACAAGGCTCAATGTATTGCTTTGCTGCAGAAGTTAGGTTTGCCCACGGATGGCAAGGTGGCGGAACTGCGGGAGCGTCTGAACAGCGACGTCTCGCAAGGTTCCGACAAGCCCAAGGCTAAGGCGAAGCGCTCTAAGTCTGGCAAGCGGGGCAAGAGGAAGAGTGGGAAAGCTGAGGCTGCAAGCCCGCCAGCTGCTAAGAAACGCAAAAGCTCGTCGAAAGGTATACGTCTGGTGTGGCAGCCCTTACCGTTTGCTTACTTTTTGAAATTGTTCTTGCAATTAATTTTTTTTTTTTTGGACAGTGCCAGGGACGGTGAGGAAGGCCAGAGGCAAACGCGTTTACTATTCAGTGCAAGACGAAGACGGAGAAGGTGATAGCGAGGACGGGGAAGCTGTGGAGCCCTGGAGATGCAACACGTGCGGGTTTGAGAACCGAAAGCATTCGTATTTTGTTGAAGGATGTGAGTTGTGCGAGCGTGCTGCATCTAGTGACAGCGACGAAGCAGACGAAGAGAGCGATGATGAAGACTTGTACCAGGATGATTCCGTTTAAATTCGTCTGCTTCTGTCGCTGTTTGTTTGACCAGCAAGGTGGCGGTCGAAGCAAGCGTACACGCTCTCCTCCCTTCCCCCCCCCCCCCCCCCGAGCCCCCCCCCCCCCCCCCGAGCCCCCCCCCCAAACCGTGCTAAGTCGTAAGTAAGTACACGTCAAGACTATTAAATTAGAATAAGTATGTTGAATTTCAGCAGAAAGATTGGTAAAAAACGATCTAGCAAAAAAATTACAACTTAAAAGGTCATTCTGGGGTTTAGCTGACATAGCTGAGATTTAGCGTACATACAAGGTGCCGACCGGCTAAGTACAGCAAGGAGTTTTGTAGTTAAAAGTCTTTATTAATATGTTTTCTTTACATCCAAACGTTTTAAAAGCAATAATTAATGGATTCAATGATATCTGAACAAGTTCGGAAAAAAATGAAAGGTCGCAAAAAATTACGACCGGCGCCTTATTATTTACCATAGCGTCATGTTTTTTTTTTTTTTTTTTTTTTTTTTTTTTTTTTTTTTTGTTGTTGTTGTTGTTGTTGTTGTTGTTGTTGTTGTTGTTGTTGTTGCTGTTGTTGTTGTTGTTGTTGTTGTCGTTGTTGTTGTCGTTGTTGTTGTATGCATGCATTTATGTATGTATGTATGTATGTATGTATGTATATGTATGTATGTATATGTATGTATGTATGTTTTTTTTTTTTTTTTTTTTTTTTTTTTTTTTTTTTTTATGCATGCATGTACATATGTATATATGTATGTATGTATGTATGTATGTATGTATGTATGCATGTGTGTATGTATGTATATGTATGTATATGTATGTATGTATGTATGTATGTATGTAATGTGTACATACATACATACATACATACATGCATGCATACATGCATACATACAAACATACAAACATACATACATACATACATACATACATACACACATACATACATACATACATACATACAATATACATACATACATACGTACATACATACATACATACATACATATGTACATACATACATACATACATACATACATAGTACATACTACATGTATGTATGTATGTATGTATGTACATATGTATATGCATGCATGCATGCATGCATATATGTATGTATGTATGTATGTATTTATGTATTTATGTATGTATCTATGTTTATGCATGTATGCATGTATGTATGTATGTTATATGCATGTATGCATGTATGTATGTTGTATGCATGTATGTATGTATGTATGTATCTATGTATGTATGTATGTAAATATTTTAAAATATTATCGATAGGCCTGATAAAACAAAATGCCATTTTGTCCTAGTGGGATAATCTATTGCCTTTTTGTCCCAATCCGTACAAGGAAAAATGGCATTTGGTTATCCACATCCACAACTATGGTCATCACAGTCGGTGGTGCCACCGGCGGGGTTATATGTGTTTTTGCGGTGACCGGTGCCACCAGCAGACTGACTTGTAAGAGTGCCTGCTTTTGCGGTGACATGTGGCTTACACAATGGTGTAAGGGGGGGGGGGAGCGTGACTTTGGGCCCACGCGCGCGCGCCTCGAAGAAGTGTTTCACGTGGGCGTAGGAAAAAATCAATACACACCTGCCACCACAAAAGTCTAGTGACAGGATTCTGGTGAGGCGCACCCCCCCGGGCGCGCCTCGAAGAAGTGTTTCACGGGGGGCGCCCGGGTGGCGCGCCCCTCCGAAGAAGCGTCTCCGGCTCAGGAGACGGTCTCACATTTCCGATTCCAGCCAATCCGAGAAATGATCGTGATACAGTGGCACAATCCCTTGCTCTCGGTGGGAGCAAAAAAAGGTTTGACGACAGAAGGCAGCGTGGGAGACGGCGTGGTACCGAGCATTCCCTTGCTACACCAAGAAGAAGAAGACGACGAGGAGTCGGAGGAAGACATCGACATCGTGGGCTTTGGAGAAGACAGCAAGCAAGTCGAGGAGCCTGGGAAAGACATCGACATCGTGGGCTCAAGAGAAGACAGCAAGCAAGTCGAGGAGCCCAGTCCAAAGCGCAGGAAAGTGGAGTTCGTTGGCCCTACGCTCAAGTGGCTTGCCCTGCAGCGCTGTGCCGAGGAGGAGTCGAAGAGGCACGGCTTCGACGAGCCAGCGATCTGGGTGCAATGGGAAAAGAAGGACAGACGCAGCAACAGGAAGAGAAAGACGTGGGAGCTGGAGCCGCTATCTGCCGTGCTGGCGTGGAAGGACGACAAAGGGCCTACCAATGCTAAGTACTGGCGGGAGGCGATCGAGAAAGAGGTGTTGGGCTCAGACGAATTGTACAAGCTTGAAGGAGACGCTAGCTCGATGGTAGATGCCAGTGGCACGACCGACAGTCTGTCATTGCCATCGACTGTCAAGCAGCGTTTCCGACACAAGCAAGATTACGCTTGTCTGGCCTATGCCTTGTTCAACCTCACCAACGCCCCGCATCGCTACGAGAAAAGGATGAAGCACAAGTTTCGTGAGTCGGTCGCCAGCATGCCCGTCTTCAGGAGATTTCTCGCGTGGCTACAAGAGACTGGGTACTCGTTGGCTACTTGTGGCGAGGCGGAGCAGCACAAGTCGCTTAACTGGCTACTCGAGCAGCGCCAAGGGCTGGCTATCATCAGTTCCGACGGGCACGCTTACGGCTTCGACTTTGTGCGCAGACTGATCTTTGACGGAGCCAGCGAGTATGCTATGCAGCTGGACAAGAAGGTGCTCTATGCCTACGGATTCAGGCCCGGACTTGTCTATAAGTATATCTCCGTAGTACCTCGTATTCATTAAAAGTCCTGACCTCAGAGTTGTACACTACACATAAAAATAAGTTTGTGCCTTTTATCTAAGCTTGGCCTCCTATAATGGTTTAATAGGTTACAAAAGGCTCGGAGTGTTAAAGAAAGAGGGAGCAGGTGGCACCGATGTTTTTGTGGTGGGCGGCGGCACTGGACCCGTCCCACAAGTGCGATTTTTCTGAAAAATAGTATATGAAAACAACGGTTTCCCCGTAAAATTTCTTGAAGCAAGCTGGCACAGTCCGACAGACGTGTCAGCTAGCTTGGCTCGTGGTGTGTGTACTCTCACACACACCACTCACCACAGGGATCTGGGGACGTGGCTACATCTGTTACACACTGGCTACCCCCCCCCCCCCCCCCTACATTGGCTACCCCGACGCTGGCTACCCCTCCCCCTTAGATTGGCTACCCCGACGCTGGCTACCCCCCCCCCCCCCCCCTTACATTGGCTACCCCGACGCTGGCTACCGCCCCCCCCCCCCTACATTGGCTACTTCACGCGGCCAATGCCGCATTCCCGTGAAATTTGGTGAAAACCCCAAAGTGGGGTTTTTTGCATGAGACATTTATGACACTGTTTTGGGCCGGGTGGCCGGGGTGGGGGTCGGAAAAAATCTCCGTGATTTGGGGGGGGGGGGGGTCCCTCGTCCGAAAAAGTTGTCATAAGTGTCATAAATGTCATAAAAGAATTTTAACTAAAAATTACAGGGAAAATACGGACAAAAGAGAGAGGGGGGGAACACCACCCCACCCCCCTTTTTTCCTGGGGCCGGCCGAAGAAGAGAGAGAGGGGAGAGGTTTGCGGAGGGTGGCGCCAAGTCGTAAAAAAACAATTTGTTTTTTAATCAGAGAAAGCCACGGATCAGCGCTTCTACCTTGGCACGGAACGCTGCCAAACGCTCGTTGTGCACCGCTGCCTGTTCCCTCCAGTATGGCAGGGCAAGCGCCTCGTGCTGCGTCTGCAGCTGCGGCAAGCGGTCGTGGAAGAGGATTTTTTCCTCCCCGGGCACGGAGAAAAAGGGGTGTCGTAGTAGGTGGTCAATGTCCGTCCTTGCCTCTCGTTGCCAATCGCAGTCGAAGGCGTCCAGGTATAGCCACGCACCGCGAGGGTTCAGTTCGTATTGCAGAGGCCGGTCCGCTTTTTTCATGAGGGGCAGGCCTGCCCCGAAAAAAAGCTCTGTCCTTGATACTCAGCGCTATCCAGTGGTCAGGTTGCGCGTCAATGACGTAGATTGGATTCATGTACTCTGCGATGATGGCTAAGGGAGGTCCAGGGGGCAGCAGTGTCTGCAGCACTCGCAGTGCCAGGTGTTTGCTTGCAATTTTCCTCGCTACTCCTCCGACCCCGGTCGATAGAAGTGACCCAGAGCGGCCCTCTGCCAGGTCCTGTCTCTGGGTTTGTAGGGCGCGGTCACCAGCGCGTCCAGTCGAGAAAACGGCACGCCTGGTTCGACATTGGCGTTCAGCTTGTGCGGTGGCACCGCCGCCCCTCTGACCGGGCTGGTCAGGGGAACGACCAGTGCCTGCTCGTCAAGGCGCTGCCTTTTCCGGCTCCTGGTTTCCATGCCCGAATTTTGCGGTAATTTTTTTTTACTCATTTTTTTTTGCCTTGAGACTTTGGGGATTCTCGGGTTCTGAGGGTGGCAGGGATACCGTCCGTTACTCTCTTGGCTGGCCACGCGGCACGCGTGCCGGCACGCTTTCTCTCCCTTCCCTCCCCTTCTCCCTTCTCCCCCTCCCCCCAACATTGTGGAATACCGTTACTTTCCCTTCCCTTCCCTTCGGCATTGTGTACTTTCCCTCCGACATTGTGCAGGCATTCTACGGGAGGGGGGGGTCCCTTCCTCTGAACCAGCCATGGGGGGGTCAGTTCCTGAGACCCGCCACCATCCACCCTTTTTTCCTGGTGGCAGACACATGAGACATTTATGACACGATTTTGGGTCAGGTGGCAGGGGTGGGGGCCCAGGAAAAATCCCGTGATTTTGGGGGGGGGGTCCCTCGGTCAAAAAGTTGTCATAAGTGTCATAAATGTCATAACAAATTTTAGCAAAAAATTACAGGGAAAATACGGACACAACACACACACACACACCACCATCCACCCTTTTTTCCTGGGGGGGGCGAGGACAAAAAGGCAGTAGTCGAGGACAAAAAGGCAATGGCCGGACCGACCGGGTAAGGGTGACGTGGCACGAGCCTCGTCGGTTTTTCGTTGTCCTGACCAGGCCAGAACCCTCGAGTCTTCGACCGAGGGAAGTGACTAGCAGCCGGAACGAACCCTTTGCCATTTTTACACCCGCCACTTGCAGTGGGTGATTTCCCGGAAAATTACCGCGCGGCAAAACACGCTAAATTTCCGCGAAAATTTCCATGCGGCCGCCAAACACACTAAATTTTGCTTACCTTTTTGTCTTTTGCCTGTACACACGCACACAGCCGTATTTTTTTTATTGTCTAGGCTTATTACTGGTGAACCAGCCATGGCGTCCAAGAAAGCTGACAAGACGAAGAAGAAGAAGAAGGGCGGCGAGGGAGAGGACAGTGAAGCTGAAGAAGCTCCAGTGGTTCTGTCTCTACAGCAGTACGTGCACATAGAGGCGTTAGGCTACATCCGGACGCTGGGGCTAGAAGCCTCTATCATGGAAAACGTCGTGGGCATGTTGGCCGTCTGCAAAGAGAGCAACACAGTCATCAACTACAAGGCGAGCCCAGTACATCCGATCAACGGCAAAGGCTCGCTCTGTACTACCAAGAAGTGGATACGGCGCGTGATCTGCGATGGCAGGCTGGAGATCATTGACATCACCAACGCGGCATCTACCATCCTGTTGCAGCTGGCTGCTAAGCACGCACCACCCGCCTCGTCGTTTTCTGGTGGTGGTGCTCAAGGGCCCTTCATCGTCGTCCCAGAGATGTTTGCGAAGTTTGCTACGGAAGCTGGCCGCGAGGAGCTGATTACGAAGTTCTTGGAGCAGACCGGCCGCCCGGACACCCCTGCCAACCGAAAGAAGGGCAAGAAGGCGTTCAACGGCGTGATCAATGGCAAGCGAGTGATGGACGTCGATGACATGGACTGTCTTTTGATGCGCAACTGGAAGCAGGCCTGTATCAACTTCGTGGGCCAATTCAAGGCCATCTTGCCCTTCGACGAGGTGTGGGCAAAAGTCTGCTCGCTCGAGGACAAGAAAAACAAGAACGGCACCTTCATCTCCTGGGTATGGCAACGGGAGGAGAGGAAGATCATGACGTGCGTCTACAAGTATATGCAGTCCAGACCCTTTCTCGAGGGCGGCGTGGAAGGCAAGTTCAACGTGTGCGCTTGGCTACACGACGCGATTGGGGTCTCAAGGCCTGCCGGCTTCCAGGGCGACATCTTCACGCCCGAGCGCATCGCGGCGATAGCTGCCAACGTAAAGGAGAAGACTGGCTTCGATATCGTGTTCCACTCGGAGAAGTGCGTCGCGACGGAGGATGACTGGCGCGACTACTGCGGCCCTCGCAACTTGTCAAAAATCCCTAGCAAGGACGAGAAGTGCATCAGTTATGTGCACACGAAGGCTGTGAGAGAAAAGCTGGTGAGGTACGACGGCTTCGTGCTGAAACACCACCCACGCGTCCCTGGAGCTTACGTGCGTTACCTGAGCATCCCCGACTTCGTGAACGAGACTCTTCGGGGCCAGCCGTTCTACCACAGCAACAGTTCAAGCCAGGCCAGCCTGTGCAACACCCTGGAGACGAAGGACCATCTCATGTTCCCTTTGCTACAGAAAGGCCGTAGGCATTGCGAGTGGATCTCGTTTCGTAACTGCACCTTCAACCTCGATAAACTGGAGCTAAAGGAGTGGAAAGAGCTGGAAAAGGTTCCTGACACCGAGCATTTCTACGACTGTGAGCTGGACTTGGCCAAGGCGCCAGATCCTGGCAAGCAACACGGAGGGCGAAAATCATACACCTGAGTGGACCAAGATGTTGCGCTACCAGCTGTCATCTGAAATGTACGACCTAATGGAGATAATGGTCGGACGCATGCTGTTCCCTCTCAATGTCTACGACCGCTGGCAGGTATGGCTTCTGTACTACGGCCGCAGCGGGACAGGAAAGGGCGTGGTGATGAAGGTCATCAGGGCGATGAAGCCGCCTGGGAGGGTGGGCTTCATTGCCAAAAACACTGAAAAGGTGTTTGGGCTAGAAGACCTGTGCACCAAGGAGGCCGTAGTCCTCGAGGATATGCCCCAGCACATCTCGCACGTGATTGACAAATCCATCTGGCAGAGCATGGTATCGGGAGAAGGTGTCCCCGTCGCCAAGAAACACAAGACAGCGGTGACAGACTTTGTGTGGAAAGCTCCTGCTGCCGGCGCTGCAAACTTCTATCCAGATTTCCAGGACTACGAGGGCGAGATCGTGCGGCGTACTGTTATGGTCAAGGCGTCTAACGTCGTGAAAGACGTCAATCCTGAACTGGAGACGATTCTCACGACTGGGGAGCTCCCTTATATCATGCTTCGCTGTGCGACCAAGTACAGAAAGATCGCAGCGAAAATGCACGGCCGCGACTTCTGGAAGGAAGTGGCGCCGAAAGAGCTGTGGGAGCTACGGGAGGAGCTAGAAAGCCACGCCAACCCTACCGCGCGCTTCTTGAACAGCGGCTCCATGGAGCATGTACTGGAGCGCAAGGAAGGCCACGCGGTCAGGTTGAGCGAGTTCGAAAAGGCCTTCCTGACTTTTATGCAGAAAGACTTGGCGAACAAGAAAGCCACAGTGGACGACATCAACGAGTCTACGTTGGCCAAGGACTACAGGATACTCCGGGCGGCCGCGGAACGCCCCAACGTGTGCAACTACTGTTTTACTCACAACACGTACTATCGCCCCAACACAAACTGCAGAGAGGCCCTGTGCGGCGACCGACGCTGTCATCACGAGGGAAAGGTGTGGCGACCACTACGACGAGCACGGCACCAGAACACGCTTTGCGGCGGTCATGGGCATCGCGCTGCTGAAGAGGGAAGAATTGGATCGGAAGGAGGGCATCGAAGCGGTGGAGGCACCAGTCGTCGATGTAGAGGGGGGTTCCGCGTCCAGTATTCTGTTCGAGCTACTGACCAAAAAGGCCGGTTGTGAGCCTGCTACCGTTATAGACTTGTTTAAGAACTTCCAGGTGGAAGCACACGAAGGGTTTCTGTACGAAAAACATAAGCTCACGGGGCTAGGACCCAGGGGCCGCAAGACCCCTTTATCTGATATGCTGAGGTTTGAGGCTGTGACGGGCGACAAGGACCTAAGCAGGCCAAGCAAGAGACAGAAAACTTGAATAATTACAAGAGTGTATTTTCCCGGTAAATTTTTTTATGTTCCCAAAAAACTAATAAACAAAAAAGTGTGCCTAGAAAACATAGGAAGCAGCAAGAGGGATTTGAACTGTGGACAATTAAATCTTGTCTGTCTTTGTTTTTATCCATTGAGCCATGCAACCAGACACACAGACTTCTACTAAAGACAACTCGCTACTATTCGCGGCCGGTTGCCTACCCGCCCGGTTCTTACTGGCCAAAGTGGCACTGGACTCGGCCGGCCCAACCAAAGACAAATCGCGGCTACTTGCGATGGTGTCGGGACTCGTCTGGTTATCAGGCGCGATGGACAAACAAGAAGAAGGCTTCCTGGGTGGACGTATCTGGTGGTCTCAAAACAGAGTCTGGCACGCGCTTCTCTATTTGCTTTTCTCGGCTACAGGCAAATCAGAATTCCTAATGACAGATGCCGTGCTGGCTACCTACTTTGGTTTCCAGCATTTTAGCAGAGAATGATTTTTTTTCTCTTGTGCCCGTATGTAAGCACGTGCGAAATGCAAGTCCGAAAAAGAGATGGCTCTTTGGAGCCAATGGCTTTCGACAAAGTGCTACACCGCATCTCGCTCCTCGCAACTGGTCTGCCAGGCGCGAGCGCGGTCGAGGTGGCCCGACAAACAATTGCGGGCATACGAGAAGGAATCTCGACCTCCGAATTGGATGGACTCGCCGCCTCGAGCTGTGCGGCGCTGGCCTCGTACCACCCTGACTATGCACTGCTCGGTGGCAGAATCGTTGCTAGCGACCTCCAAAAAAGTTGTCCGGCCACGTTCCGGGATGCGATGGACCGTCTGCGCCTATCGCTGGTGCCCAGCTTTTCGGTGTTTGCCGACAAGCACCAGGCTGCCTTGAACGCGATGATAAGGCCCGAAAGAGACCTCAATTTCGACTACTTCGGAATCAGCACGCTCAAGCAAGGCTACCTTCTCAGAGACAGTGACGACAAGATCTGCGAGACACCACAATATCTGTACATGCGAATTGCGGCGGCACTGCACCACGGCCCGGAAGAAAGCGAAGACACTGTCTTGTGCAAGATACATGAGACTTACAATCTCTTAAGTGCTGGCCTGTACAGCCATGCCAGCCCAACGATGTTCAACGCCGGCCTGCGCCGGAACCAGCAGCTGGCTTCATGTTTCTTGTTTCCAGTTCGAGATGATAGCCTCGATGCAATCTTCACGACAGTGAAAGACTGTGCAATCATTTCCAAGCATGCTGGGGGGATAGGGCTGTACATCGGCAACGTGCGAGCGGCAGGATCGAAGATCTACGGGACGGGGGGCAAAAGCGACGGGATTCTGCGACTCGCGCGTATTTTGAACGAGACGAGTCGTTACGCCAATCAGTCGGGACGTAGGAAAGGGGCCTTTGCCGTGTACATGCCTCCGTGGCACAAGGACATCTTCGATTTCTTGCAGCTGCGCCAGAATACAGGTGCGGCGGAAACGAGAGCACGGGATCTGTTTACAGCGCTGATGGTACCAGATCTCTTCATGCAACGGGTGCGTGATGACGGTGACTTCGTGCTGTTTTGTCCGACCGAGGTGCTGGGCCTAGACGAGTGCTGGGGCAAGTTCTGGGAGTCTCGCTACACCCACGCCGAGAAAACACAACAGGGCCAAAGAGTGAAGGCCAGGCACCTATGGTCGGCCATTTTAAAAGCCCAGATTGAGACTGGCACACCGTACGTCATTTACCGAGACCACGCCAACGCTAAGAGCAACCAGCAGCACTCAGGCACTATCAAGAACTCGAACCTGTGCGCGGAGATCATGGAAGTGAGCTCGTCCGAAGAGACAGCCGTCTGCAACCTTGCGTCGCTGTGTCTGCCCCGCTTCGTCACACAGGACAAGAAAATCGACATCGACCTCCTCCACTCTGTCAAACGCAGTGCGGTAAGGGCCTTAGATCGCATCATCGACCTCAGCACTTACCCTGTCCCCGAGGCTAAAATGTCAAACTTGGAGCACAGGCCAATTGGACTGGGTATCTGCGGCCTGGCAGACCTGTTCATGACCTTGGGACTTAGTTTTGAGAGCCCCGAAGCAGCCGCTCTGAATGAACGTGTAATGCGTGAGATCTACTTTGCAGCCGTGTCTGCCAGCGTAGATCTCGCGAAAGAAAGGGGACAATACCCGGCGTTTGAGGGCAGCCCCGCCTCGCAGGGCAAGCTGCAGCCGGACCTCTGGGGCGTGGAGCTGAAGTCAGAGCGATGGGTTAGGCTGAAGGCAGACATCAAGGCCCATGGTCTCAAAAACTCATTGGTGGTCGCGCTTATGCCAACGGCGTCCACGAGTCAGATACTCGGAGTGAACGAGAGTTTTGAACCGGTCTACAGCAATTTAATGGTCAGGCGGACACTGGCCGGGGAACACGCGATACTCAACAAATACCTTGTAAAAGCGCTCGAACAAAGAGGCCTCTGGACCCCAGCGGTCAGAGCGCAGCTCCTGGCAAACGACGGCTCTGTCCAGAACATCGCGACCATACCAGATGACGTAAAGCAAGTCTTCAAGACGGTCTTTGAAGTGCCGATGAAGACACAGCTGCAACTATCCGCCGGGCGCGGGCCTTACGTGTGCCAGTCCCAGAGCCTCAACGTGTTTTTCGAAAACGTGACCGAGCGCAAACTGTCTAGTAGTCATTTCTATGCCTGGGAACTAGGCCTAAAGACCGGCTGTTATTACCTTCGAACCAAGGCAGCCACTAGTGCCAAGCAGTCGTGTACAGGAGATGTGTGTGTCATGTGTACAGTTTAATTAAATCAGATCTACAGACAAGTCCATGGCACTGACGCCACCCTCACTGTTATCCTCGCCGGACAGAGACACGCCAAAAGCTTCCTTTTCTGAGAGGTCTTGGTCCGGGTAGCCCAGGCCGGCTTCTTGCTTTCTGAGCTGCAGAACGCGCCAAGAAAGTGTGACTTTTTCGCCCTTAGAACACAGCGCAGTAGCTTGCACCACCGTTCGCACCACGTCACCTTTTTGCAAGGTGGAAACATCCCCGCCTCCGAGGAACCGAGCGCCACTGACAGCGACAGTCAGACGAGGCGCCCAGGCCCGATCCGATTTCTGTGAAGTGCGCAGCCGAGTGCAGGGCTGGTAGCAGCACTTGACCTGCTCGTCGCTCCTTGCCATCGGGCCCGCCCTCTTCATCGTAGGAACAATTTTGTCGCGCTGTTCCACCACGAGGTCGGCAACCTTTTCATCGATTGAACGCAGCACCTTGTAGGCCTGCAGCACCTCGCCATACTGTTGCGCGTGTTTGAAGTCGAGGTCAATGGTGGTCTTGGCTGACTTGTTGCCTTGGTCGTACGTGCTCGGGTCCCAGGCAAGCTGCATGGCGGGCAGAACCAGCGTCAGGCTCTTTTCGCCGTAGCACAAATTTGAAAATATGCTCCCATACGCAGTTCTGGGCACGTCCGACAGGCGGAGCTTTTTCGGGTCGGCGGCCGGGTCAAAGGCCCTGACCTGGTTGCTGTCTACGACGACGGACATTGGTCGAATTCTGGCCCGGATCTCTCTCTCTCTCTCTAAAGGGGATATACACGCGACTTCTTTTAAATCTCAAACTTTAAATGGCAGCCGTTGGAAACCCGAAAAAAAGGAAACGGAAGTAAACGCGGCGTTTACTCACTCAAAAATGGGCTACCGCTTTCTGTGGAGGTCGCATTCTAGCGGCACAGCTTTCCGTCGGGCACTGGACTCGTTGTCCCCGCTGCTGCTGGAGGCCAGGGTTGAAGCGACCGCGGAAAAGCTTGTCCTGTGCAGCGCGGCCGACGGGCTGGTTGCCCAGTTTGCGGTGCCCTTTCTCTCGGGCACCGCAAATAACGGCGAATATGTCTCGCTCTCGTGCCCAAAATGCGTGTTTTCGCTCGACTTGAAAGAAATCCAGTGCTGGCTGAGCACGTTTCGCGAGGGCATGACACTCGAGCTGTCCGTCGCGCTCGACAACAGACTGTGTGTCAAATTTTGGAACGACAGCAAAACGTTTCAGCACTACAGCGACCTGACCTCGCTGCTCGTGTCCCAAGAAGCGGCGTTCCTACCGACGACCGAGTGGACTGATGTCGACCGACTCGTCGAAGTCTCCGGGCCCGCGCTGAACGCCGTCATCAGGCACCATTCTAAGAGCAATTTGCACTGCCGTCTGTTCGTGGAAGGGGACAGGCTCTGTACCGAGTCCTCGCTGAGGGCGGTGGACGCGAGTCGGCTGGCACGCACCAGCCTTGGCGGCATCGCTCTGCTGGCAGAGGACAAGGAATCGCTCTTGCGCTCTGACCTGTCGAAGACACCGGCCGAGCGCGACTGTGTCTACTCACTTGAAACGATGAAGAAAGTGCTCATGTCATGCGCTTTTCAAGAGAAAAAGACGGGTCGGGTCTTGGTAGGCGCTGCGCCGAATGTGCTGCACCTCGTCTTTAAACGGGAAGGCGGTCCGTGGCTCAAATACGCGATTCTGGCCGACGCCGAGGGACCGCCGCCTCCCCTGCCTACGCTGGCGCCCCTCGCCCTGACCACCGACGGCGCCGCCGAGGAGGGTGAACAGCGCAAAGTGGTTATTAAGCGCAAGAAGAAGAACACGAAGCGGAAGAGAGACGAATGCCAGGCAGGCGCTTGAGCCTTCTCAGCATGTACTTTTTACCGGAGAGCTTAGTAATAAACGTCTTCTGTGCTTCCTTTCTGTGCACTGGCACGTACCAATTGACTACCCGGCCCACTGCCCTGAAAGCCGAGATGTCCAGAGGTCCTCCGTAATCCACAAGCTCATGGCGCGGCGGCGCCGGTTGAACTAGCTGCTTGTGCAGATTGATTCTTAGAAACGAGTGTAAGAGGTCCATTGATCGTGAACGGATCGTCTCGGCAATCCCATATTCCGCGAAGGCCGCTGCACAACCGATACTACAAAAATGGCCCCAGACGAACAGCTCTTCGTCTGCGTGGGCTATCGGCAAGTCATACCATTTGCCGTCATCCCGCGCGCAGCCGTAGGAACAGTGCAGACACTTGCCCTTGTAAACTTCGGTGCCCTCCATCTTTTTTGTGTGTGTCACTGGCAACTCCTCCTTTCCTTGTGTTTTAAATCTCGAATCTTAAACGCTCGCGGTTCAAGATCTGTTGCATTTCTTTCTCGCTAGCCGGCCGTCATTTTTGTACATGTCCTGTGAACACGTCTGGACCTTCAGCTTAGCAACAACCGGTACGTACTGCTCCAAGTGTGGCCTGGTCAAGACAGAGCACGAGCTGTACACGTCGCAATGCTGGCTAGTCAACGGCCAGATGCCCCGAGAGCAATCGGCCCCTCCCAGACATGTCGGCTACACGAGACTTTCTCGTTTTCGTCAGATAACAAGAGAGACGTTCAACCTGCGAGGTGTGAATCAATCTGCGTCGTGTGTCAGCCCGGCCTTGTTAGCACAGGCGAGGCGCCTGGTCCACAAGTGGCGGGCACAGAGCCCGACGCCCGCTCGCCTCGCGTACATCTGGCGCCGAGAGAAGCTAGGCCCTTTAACTATCGACAAGGCCAGCCAGCTGTGCCACCTGCTCGGCTGCGGCCGGAGCCGGCGGGAACCGAGCCAAGAGACGCTAGAGGAGTTGCAACGCCTCTTCAAAAAAGTCGACGCCTGCTGGCCCAGAGTGCTGAAGAAGCTGAGAGAGAGGTATGGGTGGGAGAGAAGATGTTTCGTGAGTTATCAGACGTTGCTGAGGGCTTTCCTGCTGCTGCTGGGCGAAGAAGAGCTAGCTTTGCAAGTGCCGGAGCTGAAGCAGTTAGAGAGCCGCCACCGCGCCAACGCCATGTTCGCTCTGGTGTGCGAAGAACAAGGCTGGGATGTCATCCCCTTAACTGGTTCACTGAACGGCAGCGGCCTCGCGCGCCCGCACGCCCGCACGCAAGAAGAAGAAAAAGAAAAAGAAAAAAAAGAAAAAGACGCCGGCCGCGGGTGCTGTGGCTATTGCTGAAAAAACAAATCTTCTGGGTAAATAGTCATTAAAGAGGAAGAAGACCATGGTGAAATGGGTCGCGAGTGGCCGGCTTGGCGCGGAGCCCAGCCACCTCAAAGTGGTAACCATGAGCGATGCCCCGCCCCAGCAGGTGGTTGACGCCTTTAACAACACCACATACAAGAAATCCGTGACGGCCAGAAGCCGGTGCCGGTCTGGGAACGCCTGCCGCTCAAGACGAAAATGAGCCCGCAGGAGTGGGCGGACCTACGAGACAACTTTGTGGCCGCGCTGGATCTCCTCCGTTCTTACCGGGACGAGGTGCTGGACAGGGCGCAGCTGTACTCGCTCGGGGTCGACCCCGCCCGTCACGCCGCCTCGCCTGTTCTGGCCCAGGTCATCAAGTCGCGCAAGGGCCACTGGAGCGAATTCATGGTGAAAGAAGACGGGGAGCTCGACGACGTCCTGTACGCGTACAAACGGTTCAAGGACAGCGGGCTGGACCAAGAAAATCTGGTTTCGTGCCATCACGCGGGCAAAGTGGACTTTGTCATTGTAGAGAAGCCAGGGGGCGGCCTGCTGTTCCCTAGCAGCTCCGCCGACCTGGCCAAGGGCAAAAACACGACCCTTCGCAAGCGCCTCTTCGGTGACGAGGACGGCTGGGTGAAGTTGGGGTTACCAAATCTCAGCGCCGGGCCGTTCACCAAGTGTCTGCTTGCTTATTGCATGACCTTTCTGCGGCTTCGCAAAGACGTGGACCAGTTTGTGAGTTTCGTGAATGACCTGGTCGATGCTACCAAGCCCAACCTCTCCGCGAGAGGACAAGATTACGGCCTTTTCCGGAGCAACTGGTTGATCCTAGCCACCCAGCGACAGAGCCAGAAGGGCAAGGAACAGCCCTCGCGCTGTGTCTGGGGCGAGGACTTCGTGGTCAAGTGGTTTACGGAAGGGACGCTTTTTCGTGACAGGGACGCGAGTTCGGAAGGAGTTCAGCAGACCGGCAAGAAATTGATGAAGAACCTCAAGAAGAGGCATGTGCTCTACTTGGACCCCTGGTGCGCGTTCTTGGACGAGCTCTACCGAGCCATGCTCGCGGAAGCAGATTGCTTCGAGGACCCGGAAGCCAAGCGCGCCAACGACGGCCCGTTTGCGCCCAGCGAGAGACACCCGCTGTGGGCCCTGCAGTCCTTTCTGTTGCTGTCTATCCTAGGGTGCAGAATGTCCGAGCTGTGGCGCTTTAGCGAATTTGGCCCGGTGGAGGACGACCAGTATATGACGTTTACGGAGATTGGCCGCCAAAAGCATGTCTTGCAGCACCGGGCGGCGAAAAAAGGCGCAGACCCCCTCAAAGACCCGGACGACCAAAGTGATTACCAAGACTCTATCTATGTCGGCAAGCCCATCGCCCTGCCTACGGCCTCGTCGGTCGGTGTACTGAGAATCTGGCGTCACTTGATCTTTGGCACGGAGAACCATTTTAAGCACCGGGCCAAGATGGCGCCAGGCGCTAGCATGCTGCTGAAAGGCGACAGGCCCAAGTCCGATTACTTGAGCTGGACCTCGCACCGGGCAGAGATCCGGAAGAGGATGATCAGCCCATTGCCATGCCACCGACGAAGAAGATGAAGGTCAGCACGCTGCCGTGGATGCAGAGTCTGGTGGTTGCGGGCCACAAGAAGAACATCGACAGGCCCAGCCAAGTGATGCCCAACAGCGAAGTGGGCGCGGCCCTGAAAGGTGGCGGCTTTAAGAATACGTTCGAAGACCTGACACACCTCTACCAAGAGCGCTCCAAGAGCGAGTTCCGCATTAGCCGCCCTCACCTGCTGCGAGCCATCTACGCCAATGTGGCCTGGGAGCTCTACGGAAACCATTCGCTCGTGGCCCGGCCGGTGTTTTTTAGCCGGGTTTTGGGCCACACGCTCGAGTACGAAAACAAGGACGAAGGACTCAGCAATCTCAAGACGCAGGTATGCTTTGTCACGTCTGTGCTTTTATTGAGATGGTTCTTTTTGGGTAGATGTTCTACGACAAGGTGAAAGTGATGAGCAAGGCGGCGCCGTCCCTGCACGAGCCGGACTTGGTGAAGATCGTGCAAGCCATTGTGCAACAGGGCGAAAGGCTGGCCTCGGACTACGCACGGGTCCTGGGCGACCTAAAATACGTCATCCCGCCCACGCTTAAACAGCTGCCCCGCGAGACCAGAGCCGAACGGTTACGCCGACAAGCCGTAGAATTTTTCGCGGCACATTTGCAACACACTGCCAACGAACTGCGCCGGCCCAGTTTTTGGCGCGGAACGCTCGATTCCATTTTTTCCGTGAAGGCTTCCTACCGCTTCGCTAGTCATGCCGCTGCGGCCCTTGATACGGCTGATTCTACACCAGCCGCTCGGATCACGCGGTTTATGCAATTGTGCTAAGAATTTCAAGAATTAAAAGCTCATAATTCGACTTTTATTGAAAGTCGAAAGTGAAAAGCAAGCAAGGTCAAATCCCTTGCAATTTTTTTGGCCGTGCCGCTAATTACGATGAACCGCGACAAACCGTGCCGAGTGGCACCTGACGGGAAAATTTCACTGATCGATTTTGCCGGGAAAACGTTTCCTTTTTTGACTCCTAGCAGTTGCGCGGAACGAATTCGCAGGCACCTTGAACTACCCCTATCGCGTAACCAACGGTCACATTTCGAAATTCAAATTCCCGAAACAGCGCGGCCAGCGCTGTGGCACGTGGGTCTGCACGCCGAAATAGCAGTCGAAGTCATGGGCCAGTTCGCGACTGACTGGGGCGCCCGCTCACGGCGGGCACCGGCTAGGGTCAGTGACCAGCCCCTTGTACCAAGCGTCGCCGCTGTCGTGAGCGATCTGAAGGGCGTCCGCGACGGATTTGCAGTTCTTGGACAGCTCGCTCCAGACACAACAAGCGCGTTCCAGCCTGGACTGGACGAGACAGTTGGTGCAGTTGCCGTTACCGAAGAAGAGACAATGCTTCCTTTCGAGCTCCTGACCCCTATTCTGACTTACGAAGAACAGGACAGGCAAGAAGAAAATGAACTTGGCAGCTTCCCAGAGCATTTCGCTTTTAATTAAAAAGATTGGCAGAAGAAGATTTAAAAATCCGTAATGTACAACGCCTTGTTGAAACGAGGCAGAAAACGGGCCGCTGTCTCCTCGGCTCCTGCCAGCCACAGGTAAGTTGTCCACTTGCCAGCTTCCACCACCGGCCAGCCCGCGTCCTCGTATGCTTGCCGGAAGCGGTAAGCCGGTATATAGGCCACGGCTATGACTGGTTCGCGGGTGGTCTTGGCACAGGGAAAGACGTCCGCCCCATGCGTCGACAGGCGGCAAAGGGCGTGATCAGACGGTGGCGGTTGTGATACACAAAGCAGTAGTTGCAGTAGCCTTCGAGAGTCCTTCTCTGGCAGCAGTCGAAGCAGGTGTGCGCGCTCTTGCGCACCACGTCGCTGATGAGGCGCGGCAGCGACTTGGCGTTGAAGTTGAAGGTAGTGTTCAGGAACTTGTGCAAACCGGCCAGCTCTCCGTTCTGCACTTTGCGCCGTTTCCATCGGCCGCGCGCAAACCGGTCCGTGTGCGTTTTAAGGTAACGGATCGTGTGCGCGACCTCGCCGACTCGGAGGTAAGACAGCACTTCTACCAGGAGATCAGCTGATAATGCGGCCAGTAGCATTTTGGCTTCTGATATACGTACACGGGCCAGAACTTTTGTTTTTTCTTTAAGAGCTGTCGTAACCGTCGGCGGGCGGCCCGCTGCCGCCAGTGGCAGGCGCGAGCGGGCCGTTGCCTATGACGGGCGGGAGCGGCTTGACCGTTGTGCCGGCGTTGGTATACACAAAATTCGGCTTGAACGGCGCAGGCTTGCAGCTGGTTCTGCTGCGCAAACCGCTCTGCCGCCAACTTCTCGGCGTCTCGGGTTTGCTGGTCCAGCTTCTGGAGGATCTCCTTGTCGCGTTGGGCCATGGTCTTCCCGTCCTTTTTCAGGCGCTGCCTCGCGCTGTCACCGTAGAAGAGCATTCTTTGCATGATTTCTCGCTCTTGGCGAGACATGCCCTTGAGCGAAGAAGGCAGCCAGCTCGGCGCGCGGTACGCCAGCTGTTTCAGGCGTTCTGCTTCTGGATGTCCGCACGGGTCGGCGGCTTGGGCGGGTCAGGCCCGCGCAAGATCACCTCGCCGTCGGGCAGCGAAGCTGGAGCGAGCCAGGACTTATAGTTTAACTCGAGCCGGTCGATGTGTTCATGGTATACCAGGCCGCGTGCCGTGTCCCGACGTTGCGCTCGTCTGTCGCGTTGGCAAGTGTGCAAAAACTCTTTTTTGGGAAAGAGCTGCCCGTAGTTTTCCCAAAGGTTGTTAAGGGTCCGCTGCACTTTCGAGTTGAACATGATGCAATGTGATGTCTGTTCGCGCATAATCGGCGATACGGAGTTGCCGGCCCGGTGAAGATGATACTGACACTGCGATGAAAGATCGTGATGTTATAATGGCGGTATGTACCAAAGAAGTTCTGCATCCATCGATCAGTGCTGTCTATGATGCCGACCAAATCGTCAAAAACAATGAAACTGGGCTCGAGGTACTTTTTCTCGAGATAGCGCTTCTTGAGGTTTTCCACGTAGTTCTGCAAGATGTCCATCCTGAAACCTTCGTAGATCTTGCAGTGCTGCTCGCTCGCAAAGTGGAACGAAAAGCTGTTCTTAAACTTGGTGCGGACCATTACCAGGCCGTACTGGAAAGGGTCTTTCTTGCGTGCGCACAGGCTGTACAAGAGCCATTTCAGGAAATGGGTCTTGCCGCGCTCCGATTTGCCGACTAGCACGAACAGCTGCCCCGCTCCCTTTTCGCGCGGGTAGAAGACTTCGATGTTCCGCTTGAACTCGGTCGGCTGCAGCTGCTCAGCTGGCTGCTGCTTCTTCTTCTTCTTGCCCTTGTCTTTCTGCTTGTCGACATAGTCAAGTATCTTCTCCTCGATTGTCTTCTCGCCGAGCTGCTGTTCCGGCTCCGGCAGCCGTTCGACCGGGCCTTCCGGCTGCTGCTGCTGCATAATTTTTTTTTAAACTTCTCGCCGAATATTAAAAAAAAGATATGCCGCTAGTCTTGAGTGACAGGACGCGCTTGCTAGTCGACCAAGCCGAACCAGCGAAGGCCGTGGTAAAGGCAGCGCTCAAGAAGGCCAAGAAGAAGCCGGCCAAGAAGAAGCCCGTTGTCAGTAAGAAGAAGTAGCAGGTTTTTTTTATTTTCGCCGCCGGATAGTTTGACAAAAAGATTCGACCCAAAAATGAAGCCCTGGCGCAAGAGGCACGCCGGCCGTGCTTTTACCAGCGATGCGCCTGTTTCCTTCAAGAAGCAGCGCACTGGCTTTGTGGGCGGCGGATCGGTCGAGATGGCGGCCAAGACCAGGGAAATCATGAAATATGCCAACCCGCAGCTCTCGGCCGTGCTGGATGCGGTTGCGCCAGCAACCGTGCCTGCTGCCACTGCCGACTGCCGAAGGCCACGCATGCCGCGCCGGTGCTCCAGTCGTTTGACAGCAGTGCGGCTGTCATTGTGCATGATGACGACGACAAGAAGAACTCGGCGGCCGCCGCGCCGGTGCTACAGCCGTTTGACAGCAGCGCGGCTGTCATTGTGCACGACGACGACGACAAGAAGAACTCGGCGGCCGCCGCGCCCGCCGCTGACGCGAAGACTCCTCCAGCCGCGCCGGTGCTCCAGTCGTTTGACAGCAGCGCGGCTGTCGTAGTGCACGACGACGACATGACAGACAAAAAGAGCAGCGCCAAGCCAGACCTATTGTCTCAGATCAAAGCAGGCACGACCTGAAAAAAGCACCAAAGCCGGATGCCAAAACACAAAAGCCCGACGCCACAGCAGCAGGCGGCGGCCTCACGGGTGGACTGAGCTCGGCCATGGCCAAAATAAACGCATCACTCAACGGCGGCGATGGCAGCAGCAGTAGCAGCAGCGTCGTCGTCGACCAAAAAACACAGGAAGCGAAGGACAAGGTGGCGGCGTACCAAGCGAACAAGACTCCCAAACAAGAAGAGAAACTGAGGGCCTGGTCGCACAGGCTAGGCGAAGCGATAGCCAAGCTCACGAAAGACATCAAGGACGAAGAAGACGCCTGGGGAGATACAGATGATGCCAAGGAAATGAGAAGCAAGAAGGCCAAGCTGGAGGCCAGAAAAGAGATAATAGACAAGGGGCTAGCCGCGTGACAGATAAAAGTGAAAATTTTTCTCGGCTTGTCCAATAAAAGAAAGATGTTTACGCCTGGCTGTCCAGTGGATCAGCGCCCGGCCGGTAGTAGCAGGCAATTCTCGGAAGAGGCCGGCCTGGCTGGATGAATCGCCCATGCCGAAGCGGCTCAAGCGGCCGGAAAACCAGGGCCCCGTGGCCGTCTCTGCCAAGGCCCGCAGCCTCATGCACTACGCAAATCCTAACCTCGGCGCGGCCATGCAGCTGCTGGAGCCAGCGGAGGCTGTGCCTGCAATGAGTGCCCGCAAAGACAGAAGAAGAGAAGGGGCCGACGGCTGTAGAACAGAAAAAGAAGGAGGAGGAGCCGAAGGCCACAGAACACGACAAGGAGAAGACCGAGGAGAAGGAAGAGGGGCCGAAGGCGGGGGAGCCAGAGAAGATGGAAGAGGAGGAGGATGAATCGAGTGCGACCGAGGAGGAAGAACACGAACCCGAGAAGACGAAAGAAGACGACAAAGAGCCGAAAAGCACGGAGACGAAGGAAGAGGACAAGGAGCCTCCAAAGGCAGTGGAGATGAAGGAGGAGGACAAGGAGCCGAAGAAAGAAGGCCCGAAAGAGAGCGAGGACGGCAGTGGAGGAGGGCAAGGAAGAAGACGAGCCGCCCCCTCCTCCACCAAGAAGCCCGCGGCGGCCGCAACAAAGCCGCACAAGAGCATGCCGCCGTACGTCACGCCACAAACCAGGGCCGACGCGGTTACTCTCCTTCAGGCTACCAAGGACACAAACTTTGGCTCATTTCTTTCTACCATGATGGGCGGATCAGACCCGTTTACCAAATGGAAAGACAAGCTGCTCGAGCCCACGGCCGGCGCTCTGGTTCCTAGCCCGGCACTCAACCTTGCTCTCTCCCGGCTGCAAGTAGCACTCAACGAATATAGCCCCGACCCAATCGACGTGGCAGTGGCGATGCACCAGGCCACAGAGCTGTACGAAGACGAAAAACATGAATATGAAGTGGCCAAGTTAGACGCAGAGGCCGCCGCCTTTCTCAAGCAGGCAGAGCAACAAAAGAAGTTAGCCGAAGCGAAGGCCAAGAAAGTAGAAGCCAAGAAAAAGCTCAACGAGTCCACCAAGGAGAAGCTAGACACTGAGGAAGACTTGTTGGAAACCACTACCCAAGCCGCCAAGCAAGAGGCAGAGGCCAAGGTCCAAAGAGAAAAGGCCAAGGAGGAAATTGCAAATCTGGACAAATTGACGGCAAAGGCAGCACAGGACGCTAAGGAAATGAGCGAGCTCAAGAGTAAAGTAGCTACGAAAGCCAACGCCGCCAAGCTACAGGAGGCCAAGAGTGCGATGCTTGCCCAGATTGACGCGGCCGAGAGCAAGTTCGCGGAGGCGGAACAAAAGGGATAATGTCCAAACAACAATTGGCACAAAAACAGAAAGAGCTGGCCAAACACAAGCAAAAGGTCCTGACTATCAGGTCGGAAATGCACTCGGCGCCACCAAGGTCGCCAGTGCGCTGGGCACGATCGCGGCCGTCGGTGGAGGGGTCGGCAGCTTGATCGGCGCTCTTGTTGCGGCGCTCTGCCGACGTGGTCGGCACTACGATCGGTAGCGCAGCCAGCAGCGCTGCGCCGGGCTTAGGGGGGGTAGGCAACTTGGCAACAGGCGTGGGCAGCGTAGCAAGCGAAGGAGGCAAGCTACTCGGGGGCGCAGGAATGAAACTCGTAAAGGGCGTAGGTGGCCTAGCACTCGGCACGGGCAAGCTTCTGCTGACAGCAGGAACCGTGACAACGGACACAGTGCAAGGCCTCCTGTCACACGCCATAGCCAGCGACACGGGCCATGTGCCGCAGATCGAGTGGTCACCAGAGGCTAAAACCGAAGTGGCACAGGAGTTCAAGTACGGCAATATCAGTAAGCTTGTCGGCCCAAATGCCACTGCTACGGACGCGGCACAGTGGATTTTGCGCGCCTTGCCTGACAACCTCACGGAGTTCCAGCAACAGAGGCCAAGAGACTCGAGTTGGCTATCAAACAAAAAGACAGCGAAGAAATGCTGGCGGCATTGAGCGATCTCAAGGCCGTCCTCGACGCGGACCAGATCGCGCACGCGTTCAAGGGCACTCACTGAAAAAAATAAACTGACGGCCTGTAAAAACAAGGAGAGAAAAATGCAGCACCTGGCTTTTTTTGACCCGACCTTGGCCCTGGCCCTGGGCAAAATCAACGAAAAACAGGCACACGTCGCAGGGCATAAACGCCGACAGCAAGAGGACGCCGAAAAAAGGGCCATCGAGGTCCTGCAGACTACCGTGGCCGAAGCGCCCATCGAGAAAGTGTTCAAGCAGCCGGCCATTGCCGATGCCACCATCTTGCTAGAGGTGACGCCTGAACAGGCCGCCCGTTGCGAGCAGCAGCTGCTTGGCGGAGGCAAATAATTAAAAAAATTTTTCTTGTCGGGCAGATTAACTACTAACAGTCTCAGTCGCCATGAGTGGTAACAGAGGCCCCGTTGTCCCCCTCGTAAATACTTCGGACGAAAAGTCCTCGGCCGCCCAGACCAACCAGGTCGAGCATGGTATCGAGACCCGGCCGATCATTCAAACTGACTCCCTCGCTACAAGTTCGATTATCTACTCGGCCTTGTCGGCGGCCGGGGCGGCAGGGGGTAATGGTGTTATCCAAGGCATGAAGGACGTGGCCCAGCGCCTGTCGCAGAACTCGCTGGCTCCTTGATACAAGGGAGCGGTCCTGCTCGTGGGCACGCCCGCCGAGGTCACCTCTGTCTACGGACGCGAATTCTGCGTGACTAACTGTGCAATGGACGCAGACGCCAATGTATGGGACGATGGCGCTATGCTACCCTGGCTGACGGAGCTTCGTCGAACTCACGGAAATTCGTGGGAAGGCTGCATGAATGTAGCGGGTTTCATCGAACAATACCAGGCTGCCAAGATCCGCGACGAGCAATGGAGCAAGATCCCGTCAGTGTCTTGGGTCGACCGCCAGAACGGCTCCGTGCGTGGTTGGTCAGCCATCAACGAGGAGGGGGGTGTGAGGCCGATCGTGTAATTTTTTCCTCCTAGTCTACCTACAACGAAAGCACGATGACAGACCCTTTCGCCAACCTCGAGCCGCCGTCTATCAAAACAAAAGCGGAACAGCCACCCCCCTTCCCGTTCCCCCGCCGGCCAAGAAGCGCAGGACCGCCGGCCCCAGCGCTGCCGCCATTGCACGGCGCCTGGGAGCACCAGCGGCGGCAACCGAAGACCCTGTGCTACGGGATGACCCGAACTACAAGCTTCTCGTGGCCTATGGGCGCAGCGCCTTGATCGGACCCAAGCTCAAGAAGGCGCACATCAACTGCGATCCGAAAGCCCTGCGCAGGCTGCCGAGGCAGAAGCTGCCGCTGTTGTTGGACGAAGTCGAGGAAGTGCTGGAGGGAGAACTGAGCGGCGAGCTGGCGGATGCAGTGCTCAAGCAAGGGCTCGTCTGTCTCGAAAATCTGGTAGCGAACCGGTCGCGTTACCAAATCGCGGGCACAACAGAGGCCTGCTTTGCCAACGACCGGTGGTGTTTCTTGCTGGAGCGGGCCAAGCTGCGAGCTGGCATCGGTCTGCAGCGCCTGGACCCTATGACCGAGCTAGCTTTGCTGACTGCACAGACGGCCGCCATCACGCACGCCAAGAATACCATGCTCTGTCCAGCAGGCGCAAAGGTCAACCTGGACGCGCCCGCGCCAGAGGAGGAAAAGAAGAAGAGCAGTTGAATAATTAAAAAAAATTTATTTTGTTGTACGCCAATTAAACATCTCTCCAGAAAGGAATGTCCGAAGTCGCGAGCGATCTGTTCTCCCTCGAGAACTTTGCCCGGTCCGGTGCTGCGGCTGCTTTTGCCTACGCGGCCGCGCCGGTCGTGTTCCAAGGGCCTGCAGTTTTTAGCTTTTCGGCTGTCCCGGGCCTCAGCGGAGTGCAGGTCAGCAAGAGCACCGGCCTGGCTGTCGTGGCCTTTGTGACCGCCACTGCTATTGACCTCATTCAAAGCAGAGTCCTCAACCGCACCAAGGAAGGGCGGCTGGCCTCTTATCCTAGCTTGGCCGTGCACGTGGCGGGTGGAGGCCTGTTGTTTGCCATGCTGCCCAGGCTCATGGGCCGCGGTCAGATTGGGATGATAGGCGACAGCGACGCGGTCAAGCAGCTATTCTTGGTCGGCGCACTTTCGGAAGTTTTTAGTCAGTACTTCTACGAAGGCTACCTGAACCCCGCGGGCCAAGGACACTACCGCTTCTAAAAAAAGAATCTTGTGTAGCTAGTCTAAAGTGAACAATGCCAGTGGAAGAAGCTCTGCTGGCCTGGGCTTTGATCGTTACAACCGCTATCATCGTGGTCGGCTGTGTGCGCGCCTGTTGCAAACAGTTCTTGCGTCATCCAACGATCTCGTGCGACCTCGACAAGCCGCTGCCCACACACTACGTGACGCTCGATGACCTCCTCCGGCGGCCTTACCAAGCGCCAAGCGCTGCAGAAGCTCTTTGCGGACCTGGAGACTGTGCTGGGCAACTGGGGGCTACTGTCCCTCGGCGAGAGCAAGGACCTGCGGATGCAGTGGAACTTAGGTCTTGAGCAACAAGTTGCGACCGTTGAAAAGTTCTTTTTGCCTGCCTACAAGGACGGCAAGCTCGCCGCGTACGTCCAGAGTGAAGCTGGCATCTGGTTTGAGCTGGCCGCCAAGACTCGTGCTCCGACTCCCGCCCTGCAACAACTGCAGCAAAGATTTCTGGCCAAGCAGAGTCTGGCCAAGGACGCTCAGTTCCTGGGACAAATTGTGCAAGTCATGGAACGCATCTGCCAAGTCATTGTCTTTTAAATAAAAACGAAAATTTGATTTTCGTGACTTATCAAGTTTAATTAAGAAAGATGGGCAAGCGCACACGAGAAAGGCACGAGCGGCACACGGCCAAGAAGGCCGCCCGCAAGGACGCCCGCGCCGCCACCGAACAGCCTATAGGGCGCAGAAAGGCTGAGAGGAGGGAGCGGGCCCGCGAAGGGCTGCGGCAGTTTGGCAGCACTCTCAAGTCAGTCACTGGCTTTTTCGGCAAGCAGATCGACAAGGTGACTGACATCCCGAAAGAAGCGATGGACACCACCAAGCAGCTAGGCGACAACGCCGAGGGCGGCCTCAAGTCCATGGCGCTGCCCTTGGCGGTCGGTGCCGCGGCGATCGGGGCCGTGATGATCCTGAAAAAATAAAAAAAATCTTCTTTGAGCTTAATATTGTATACTGCAACGAAGATGTCTTCCGCCACCGTCGTCGTGCCCCCTGCTAGCAAGCAGCAGAAAATCGCCACCGGCAAGAGGGCGCGTAACGGCCAGGAGATCTTGATTGATCCCGAGCACGCCCGCGCGATCAATGCTCGCCCTTGCTGGAATCAAACCGTGATGGCGCCCGCCGCCGCGACCTCGGCGCTGAGCAACACCGCTTTTTTTAGCTTTATCCTCGAGAACAACCAGTCTGGCGCGATCCATGACGCGACGCTGCGTTTCAAGATCACGTTCACGACCAGCGGCAGCCAGCCGACCGACTCGCGTGTTTTGCCTACCACTCAATGGTTCGAAAGAATTGAGTACATCGACCGCCTGACGGGCACTGAAATCGCGCGCTATCACGGCGACATGATGCACTTGATACTCAATACGCTGCCGCAAGAGGCCATCGACCAGATTGCCGACATGGTCAACATGGACCCCAAGACAGGCAAGATCAGCGGCCGCCAGTGGGAGAACAACGACGAGCAGTACTTCTTCTTGCCCCTGCTGCACACTTGGCTTAACGGCATGGACCTGGACCTGAGCACGCTGCGTGGCGACCTCGAAATTAGGTTCTATCCGCGCGGTTCGATCTTCGTGGCGGCCCAGTCGGCAGTCAACGGCCAGTCCGCGCCCGCTGTGCCTTGCACTGCCAGCTTGAGCGAGATCCGCTTCATCACGGGCTGCACGCAGCTACCGAACGGGATGCGCCTGGGCAGGAGCCCGCTGAAGGAGGGCAAGGTCGCCGAGCAGAAATACATCGACTTTGTGCAGTACACGGCCTACGCCCAGCGCATCAAGGCATCCGACCGATTGGCGATTGACTTAGACCAGTTTTCACACCACAGCGGAGGACTGTTTGTCTTCATCCGCAAATCAGGCGACCAGACCGCGTACGGAGACGCCACGACCTACTACCCGCAGTACACGTACGACAACACGGGCGCTTGATGACCTACGACATGTTGGGCGACGCGACGACAATTGACTTGGAAGACGTGCACGGTAGATCGCAGATGGGCGAAGGCACCCCGATCGACGAGCGCTTTTTCCGCGAGGAGACGATGGGCCAGCTAGTGTGCAGCTCCTACCTGAAGTCCAACGGCGTGTACATGATCCCGTTCAGCAACGACCCCAAGGCCATGTTAGACGGTCATGGACGGTTACAAGACCTTCGTCGGCAACCGCGAGCGCCTGGTGATCAACGCCGGCCCCGCGCCGCGCGCCGCGACCGTCACGTACAAGTACGGGGCTTGGTACACCAACACCGCAGTGTTTGCCCTGAACGACACCAACCGCCTGACCGTGGACTTCAAAGGCGTGACGGTGGCCGTCCTCGACATCGACTCTGACCTCACTTTTGCCAGAATTACCGACCGGCGCTACACGTCGCCCGCCACTGCCGCACTAACGAACCTCAACACCTTGCTGGCTAGCTCGAGCTGGCTGCGCGTGCGGGGTCAAGATCAAGTTTAGTAACACGCGAGCTGGCGCGACCAACACGGTCGACTGGGAGGTCAGTGCGGCGATGGAGTACACCGCGTCCGTCACGGACCTGAACGACCAGCCCGTGCTCTGGTCCCGTGGCGACGTCCACCAGCTGAAGCTGAAGTTCCAGCAGGCGCCAGACACATCCGCGGCTACTTACAACGCCCATGAAGAGATGGTCGTCAGCGCCGCCACTTCGGGCAAACGAGGTGTGGTAGACGGATTGTATGATATTACGATCTACAGCGCCTATTTCCAGTACCTGCACGAAAGCAATGGTAGCCTGGAGGTGGCCTCGGTTTAAAATTAAAGAGCGTGAGTGAAAATGGACCTGTTCGTGGTGGCAATCATCGCCGTCTTAGTGATCGGGGTGGCCGGGTGTGTTATTATCCTGTACTTTCCAGTGAGGTGTCCGGACGAGAGAGTGATGGCACCGGCCGTCCCAGACGTTTAAGGTTTTTAATCGGAGGAAAAAAAAGAATCTTCTTGATGCCCTATTATAACAAAGGACGAGAGCAAACTAAAGATGTCTTCCAACTGCACGACTTGTGGACAAGCTACCGCCGCTGCTGCTCCCGCCAAAGAAAAGAAGGCCAGGGCGCCATCCGCGTATAACCAGGTAACATAGTCACGGAACGTTATTTTTGCTAGAAATCGTGCCTTTCGTTGTTTGCAGTTCTTCAAGGACCAGATGGCCACGCCCGAAGTCAAGGCGATGGCTCATAAAGAACGCATGGCGTACATCAGCTCGAAATGGAACCAACACAAGGCGGCTGCTCCTGCTCCTGCTTCTTCTGCGTCTGCACCCCAACAGGGATCGGCACAGGCTCAGAGCGACGCACTGCCTGCTGGCCGCCCGGCCCTCGTGCGGTCCCTCTGACCAGCGCACAGAAGGCAAGACCAAAGGCGTCACTCAAGTGATCTGACTCTGTGAGGCATTTAGCCAGTTACATTAAAACTTTCTACGAGGTTTTGTGCCAGCACTTTGAATTGAAGTTTGTATTTCCCTTTAACTCGGCCGGATATAGTCGGCGTAAGCGAGAAAAAGCAACTGAACTTGAACGAGCTCTGATAGTAAAGTAACTCCTTGGCGCCTAGTGCCAGCATCGTTGCGCCGGCTGCCGCTTGAATCAAGAGGTTGTCGGGGTTTGTGTTCGCTCTCCCGAAATTTTGATCCTCGACCACACACACATCGGCGTTGTACAGTTCATCGATTGCGTTAAGGCACGCAAATAGGGACTTGGTCTTGAAGCTGTCCGTGTCGTCCTGTCTGGCTATGTCCAGTACGTCGGCATAAGTGACTGTCAAGGCGTTGGTGTGGTTGTCCTTCTGTATCACTACCGCTCCAAGGTGTCTCAGCCCAGGGTCGATTGACACGACTTTTTTCATTTTCTTCCCTCCCCCCTTTGTTTTAATTACAAGACGAACTTTCTTTTTTTCACACGTCCTCATACCAAGACAAGCTCAGATGCACGTCTGCGGTGCCGGAAGTAGTGCTGGCCGCAATGCAGAGCACTTCGCCGGGCCCGACGGCGATGTTGAGCCTGCTTAGGTCGAGACTGGCCGACGCCGAGCCCGTGGCCGACACGACGCACGCGGCCACGGCATTGCCGCTAGACACCGTGACCAAGCTTGCGGAGTACTCAGTGTTGGAGGCCGCGTCGTGGTTCGCGTAGGTCGGCGCGCTGCCGAACGTGGCTTGCGTGAGCACTCGCAGGATCACAGGCTTGGTGCCAGAGACGGCCGTGGCGGTCAGCAGGGTCGGGAACAGCAGGTCGTTGTTGGGGAGAGCGCCGATCAAGCTCTTGTTGCGGATCACCAGCACGTTACTTTCGGTCGTACCGATGGTCTGCACGTTTGTGCGCGCAAAGCTGAGGCCCAGCTGCCTCACGGGGCCTTCGACCAGGACGCCGACACTGGCAGTGCGCACCAGGGCTCCCGCGCCGGTGGTCTTGAGCCTGAACGGCAAGCTGGCGTTGCTGAGCGAAGGCGTCGTATTGGCGCCCGCATACTGAATTCGGTGCACTGGGACAAGCACCCCGTCCGACTGCCTCTCGACCGAGAACGTGACGGCCCCAAACCCTAGGTACTGCATCTGGATCTGAAAGATGTTGCCCTTGGCCCAGTCCTTGCGGTCCATGACGTCGTCGCCGCCCAGGCAGTTGTTCAGGTTCCAGTCTTTCTGGTCGATGTAAGTGTCGACAGTCGCGTTGCGGTGCAAGATCCGTAGCCTATTAGTTCGGGTCTGGTCCTGGACATAGAAGAAGCCGTTGTTGTCGTCTCCTAAGCCAGCCATGGCCGAATTAGCCACGTTGGCCGTGGCAGGGAACAGCGCCGTGAAGCGGCAGACAAGCCCTTGTCCCGCGCGGTACTTACAGCGATGAAGAGTTTCAGCTTGTGCGGCGCCGCTGAGCGACAACAGGCCGGCGGCAGTGGTCACGGAGCCAGAGGTAGCGAACTTGCGCGAGTTCAGGGTGCCGGTGTAAGGGAAAGTCTCCTGCACTAGCGGGGTAGACTCCGCGACCTTGTGCTCGCCAAAGGCCGTGACCATGCTAGGCAGCGGCTTGGTCTCGACCACATCCTCCAGGCGCAGGCGCTTGTTGCCGCTGAGCGTCAGCATATTTTTTTTCCTCTTGCACTACACTAGTGACAACATTTAATTTTTTTAATTCCCGAAATGAGCGGCCTGCGCAACATTTCGGAGATGAACATCCTGGTCCGCAGCAAGGACCGTGACCGGGTGCAAGGGGCAGGCGATTCGGCCGAGTTTCGGCTGTCGCTGTCGGAAGCAATCCAAGGGAGATACAAGCTCATCTGGGCGACTATCCCGAACGCTACGTACAACATCAACTCCAAGAACAACAAGCTCCTTAAACTCCACGGCCACCGGCGATGTGACCATCACGATCCCGTCGCAAAATTATACAGGGGAGACTTTGGCCGACACGCTACAATCGCTTTTAATCAACGAGGGCTTTGTACAAGTAGGACAGACAATCGGGGTCGTTTATCTCGACACCAAGCTCAAGCTGCAGTTCACGCTATCTGAGGAGCAGAGTTCAACATCTACAGCAAAAGCGGCGACGACAGTGCGCATGCCGTGCTAGGCTTCCCGACTTCGGCCCAGAACGAGCTCTTTGCACTGACGTCGGGCCAGGCCACCGTCTTGCCACAAGTCGTGGCACTAGGCCTGCCGACTTCGCTAGGCATCAAGATCAAGGAATGCAGTAGCCTGGCCTACTCGACGGGCGGCAACTACGAGGAAGTGTCTCTGACGGGCGCGGTCTCGCGCGGCACGAAAGTGCAATCGGGCAGCCTGATCATTCCTTTCCTGGCGTCGTCGGGGGGCTACCAGTCGTCGGCACAGGACCGGCACGACCAGTACGTGGTGTTTCCGACGCTGACGAAGTACTTGCACCTGCAGGTGTGTAACCCTGACACCAGGGACAAGGTGGACTTAATGGGGCGGACTGGGAGATGCTGCTGTCGAAAGCCGGTTGCTGATAGAGTGGCCGCCGGTCCAGCAATCGCACATTTTTTTTAAAAATCTTGTGGCCGCAGTTAAAAAGAACGATGGACGAGGATAAAATCCTGGCGATGCGGTCGCATTCGAACGAGAATCATGACTCTGACGACAGCGACGTCAAGCGAGAGGAAGAGAAGTGGTCTTCGAGGCACGAGTCCTACTTTGCCAGCGTGGTGGACGAGTGTGCCCTGCACGCGCGCCTCAACAACTCGGCCGGCTACTACTATAACAACCGCTTTCTGTTGTTTGGTTTGTTGGCCACTATCGTGCCGGCGATCTGTTCGATTATCGTGGGAAATTTCGGCTTCAAGGCGTGCGGAGCAGGCCGGACGGGCTACGATTGGGTCAGCGTCACGTGTTTAATCTTGGTAGCTATCATATCGGGGACCAACTCGTTTTTCAACTTTGGGCAAAAAGCAGAGCGCCACTTCTCCTGTGAGATCCTTTTTGAAATGGTTAAGAATGAACTGTCCGTAGAAATTGCCAAGAAAAGGCGCTTTAGATTAGCGGCGGACGTGCTGCTGGTCAAGATTACCATGGCTCTGGAGAAAGTGCGTTCGAACGAGCAAGTTATACCGGGCGTGGTGCTGTGGGCGCACCGCCTGGGCCGCGAGAAGCTGGCCAAAGCGCGCGCACAGATGGTGACGAGCGGCGAACCGGTCAGGCTTCACCAGGGCACGCCCGTGACGCTGGGCAGACACTTGATCCCGATGCCTACATGACCGTGCAGACCTTGGGACACAGCTCACAGCAGTTGGAAGCGAGGGCGGCCTTCACGAGTTCCCAGATGACATCGACCACTGGCGGGATCAGCTTGTCCACGTTGTCGTCAGGACACAAGTCCACGAGCACGGAAATGAGGATCTGCTTCTTCTCCTCGCCAGTATGATTAGTATAGAGAGCAAGGTACTTGACCCCGTGAACAATGAGCTGCGGCACTGACTGCCAACTGAAATCACTGTAGCTGCGCTTGAGCTCGAGTGCGAGCTCGTGCGAGGTTACGGTGATGGACTCTTGCGACGAGGGCATCAGCCGTTGTTCGGTCTTACGTCTTTGTAACATGATTTGTTCTTTGTTCTGTTGTACCGATAAGAAAAAAATATATCCTCTTTCCCTTTATAGTATTAAAAGAGAGTAAATGGCCTTGCTGAAGCTGGACAACCGGCAGCTGAACGAATTATGGACACTGAAGAAAAACTGCTCGTGCCGGAAGAATCGCTGTTTTGTCTCTTTCCCATCAGGCGTCCAGACCTGTATTCATTCTATGAAGCTTCCCTGCGCTCGTTCTGGACAGCAGATGAGCTAGACCTAAGCCGGGAACAGGCCGATTTCAAGAAACTGAGTGCAGATGAACAGCATTTCATTAAGATGGTGCTGGGCTTTTTCGCCTCGAGCGACGACATCATTCAAGAGAACCTGGCCGCCAATTTCTTGGCCGAAGTGCAATATTCTGAAGCCAGACTTTTTTATTCTTACCAGATCTTTAATGAGGCCGAACACTCGCGGACCTACAGCCTGTTGATCGACACGATCATCAGCGACCAGCAAGAGAAGGACAAGTTGTTCAATGCGATCACGCAGGTCCCGACCGTCGCACAAAAAGCCAAGTGGGCGCTGCAGTGGCTCAGCCCGGCCCGGTCTTCGTTTGCCGAGCGGCTGGTGGCGTTCGCTTACGTGGAACTTGTCCAGTTCGCCTCTTCTTTCGCCTCCATCTTTTGGCTGAAACAAAAGCACCCGGGCCTGCTGCAGGGCTTGTGCAACAGCAACGAGTTTATTGCGCGGGACGAGACGCAGCACGGCCTGTTCGCGTGCCACTTGTACAAGCACCACGTGTCGAACAAGCTGCAGATGTCGCGCATTTTCCAGATCGTGGCCGGCTGTGTCGAAGTCGAGCGGAGGTTCATCAGCGAGTCGCTGCCGGTGGCCCTGATGGGCCTGAACGCCACGCTGATGGAACGGTACGTTGAGTTCGTGGCTGACGGCCTGCTGCAGAACTTGGGCCTGAGCGAAAAGCTGTACGGGGTGGCCAAGTGTCCCTTGCCCTTCATGGAGCAGCTAGGCGTGGTAGGCAAGACCAACTTTTTCGAGAAAAGAGTGAGCGAGTACGCGCGGGCGCCGGCCAAGGAGCCGGAATGGGGCCTAGACCAGGACTTCTAGCCATTGATGGTGTCAGGCATCTCCACGACTGTCTCTTCTAATGCCATTTCGGCCTCGACGGCCGCGTGGGCGGCAGACTCGGCGGCCGCCTCCGCCTCCTCTTCTTGCTGGATCAACTGCTTGATCTGCAGGCGTGTCTCCCTGCAGCCACAGACCTTTTCACAGAGCGCGATCTGCAGCTGTAACTTCTCTCGTTCGACCGCCAGGATCCGGCGGCGGGCTAGGCACGTGGCCAGCTCGTTCTCGGCTAGTGCTTGTCGCAACGCGTCCATTTCTTTTTTAATTAAAAATAACAGACTCGAAAGAAAAAAAAATCAGCCAGAGATCTCGGTAATGGTCACTCTACCCCTTTCATAAACAGCCGTCCCACCAATAACAAGTTTCCAGGTGACAGCGCCTTGTGTGTCGCCGTAAGCTTCGAACCACATATACTCGTTCGCTGCCACTTCCATGATACCCGACAGGCTTAGCGAAGTGTACCGCCCGTTGCCATAGAGCCCATGGGGCCCGGCGCCCCCTGTTACCTCAACATTGCATTCTGTCTGTTGTACGCCGGTGCTTGAGGCGGGTCTCACTGAATTCCGTTCGACCCAGATATCGTAATAGGCGCCACTGGTCGGCGGGTTGTTGGTAGCCGCTGCCGAAGTAATAAACTTGAACGAGGCAGTGATCAGCCATTTTCTGGGCATACCGGCCGTGTTCTGCCAGGTCGTGAAGCCGTTGGCATGGCTTACGGTGATGTTGCCGTATATGGGCGCCAGCCTCACTACGCCATCGACCGGGATCTTCCTGGCAGTTCCACTATTAACAGAGACGGCCGTGTCGCTCGTCAGCCAGTGGCCTCGGTCCCAGGTGCCCAGCTCGAACTCGCCGAGGTCGTTGATTTGGAGCACACGATCCGTGCCGGCGGAGGGCAGCGCGGTCGGCAACTTCAGCGTGTCTTTGCCACACATGATCGAATCCACGCCCGTGAGGCCCGTGGCAGTGGCCGACACGCCCTCGGACTCAACGACGGGCGCAAAGGTCCCCACGGCGGCCTGAATACTCGAATTTGTCGAAATGACAATAAACCGGTGGTAGTAATAGAACGCGCTCGAAGCGGGCGCGCTCGAGTTCAGGGTCTGTAACGTCGTGGTAAAAGAGAAGTTACCGGACCAGACCAGTGTCCAGGTACTGCCATTGTCCGACCCCGCCAACGTGAAGCTTTTGGTTGAGCTACCGAGAGAAGAGGTATTAGTCAACGCGAAGCTCGTGATTCTGTAACGGCGCCGCTGGTGCTGGAGCGTAAAGTGTTCGCCGTACACGTTGCTGCCGCCCACGTTGGTAACGGCGTTGTTGGTCGTGTTGATACTCCCGTCCGAGTTGTAGTTGCCGAGGCTAGTCCAGCCATTGGCAGCGACACCATCGAAGACTCTATAGCTCTCTTGGCCTACAACTGCGGAAGAGTGGCTGAGCACCCAGTTAGGGTCCGTGGTAGGCGTATAGGCCGACATGGAAGTCCAGGTCGGAAGCGCCACCGAGCCAGAAGTCACGACCGTGGTGGAAGTGCTCTGGGTCACCATCTGCCCCGCAGAAGTCAGGCTCAGAACGGCAGTCTGGGCCGGCGTGGAGGCTGGTAACAACGAGCTGGCCGCAAGCTGGCCTGCCGAATCCAGCGTGACCAGCGACGTCGAGCCGGGCAGGCTAGCAGGCACTCTGACAGAAGAGGCGGCTAGCTGCCCTCCGCTGGACAAGGAAACGAAGGACGTGTTGGACGGCAGCGCGCTAGGCAGACTCAGCGCGACCGCCTCGGTGCTCGCGATCGTGGAGGTGCCGATCGTCAGCGGCGACGTGTGTGCGTGCAACTCCGGGGTCGAGCCGAACACGATATAGCCATCAGCGTCGATCGCGAATGCCTGTTTCCCTGTCCAAAACCTGGGCTTGATCTCCGCGATGCGTATAAACCCATTTCCGCCCGCGTTGACATAGAGCGATTCTGTGACAAAGCGGTAGACTTTGTAGTAGCCCTGGCTGGTGAGCGTGAAGGTTCTGTAAACCTCGCTGGTTAGCCAAGTAGGCATGTCGCTGCCGGAACGATAAAACTCTGTCCAAGTGACAGGGGTAGCGGACGCTTCGTTAGAACCAAACACTGCTATCCGCCGGGGCCAGGTACAGAACTGGTAGGTAGGATCACCAGTCGGATCCCGGCGAGGGTACCAGTCAAAGTCCTTCAGTCGCATGCTAGTCCCGTCCACGAGGCGCAGCTGGAACCATTCTCCTTGTACCCCATTAGTCGACTGCACCGTGTAGCCGGCACCCGTGACGAGTGACGCAGTGTAGACTCCGCTGCTGTTGTAAAATATTTTGCTTATCCAGCCGGTTTCTGCCGGATTACTAACATTATTATCAAACATTCTCCACGGCTGCCAAATATCGCCCCAAGCGGTTTCATAACTCGAGGCTGTCAATGACCACGTGGCGCTGTTAGACGAGGCGTTGCTCCAGACAGGGAACGAGTACGGCGTTAACGAGGTCGCAGCGCCCGTGCCCGAGTTGCCGCTGCTGTCCAGCGTGACCAGGGCCGTCTGTCCGGCAGAGGGCAGAGACACTGGCAGCTTCAGCGCAGAAGCACTTAGCAGGTCTGCGTAGGCCTTGTTGGCAGCGTCGGTGCTAACGAGCGGCGCCGCTATGTTCTTGATCGCGGGGCACGAGGTGTAGTCAAAGCCAAAATGGTTGATTCCGCACCAGCTAGAACTCCCCCCTGCCTTGATAGAAGCAACCACGATGGCCACGTACCGGGCGGCCCTAGCGTTGTCGGTCGGCGCGAGAGTGATGGAAGTGCCGTCGACAAAGGTGTACGAGCTAGTGTGCCACAGCGTCCAGGTAGTGCAGTCTAACGACGTGCCCACCTGCCAAGTCTTTGGCGATTTATCCAGGCCGCTGGACTGAGCTTGCAGGTAGTACTGTTGCAGGACGACACCGGTGCCAAAATCTAGCTGGAGCCACTCTCCGGGGTACGCTACACCCGAAAACGTTTTGCTTGAACTGGAAGTGTAGGCGCCGTTCGTGGCATTGTAGGTACTGGTGTTGCTCTGCCAAGAAAAGTTCGATCCCGTATTGAAGCCGTCGTACGCATTGCCGTTCCCGGAAGTGGACGCACTCGCGACCAGGCCGTTCCAGCTGTTACTCGTCATGCTGTCGGGCTTCTTCACGTACGAAGTGGCTACAAGGCTCAGACCATGAGAGATAGCCTGGTCCCCGTACAGCAGCGCGCCGTCGGAGCCCAGCGACACCAAGCTGTTACTGCTTGGTAGAGCGGTTGGCAGCTTGAGTGCAGAAGTGCCGGACGCCGGAGCGGAAAGGGTGCTAGTGCCTCCCGCCCCGCTGAGCGATAGCGAGCCAGCAGCGCCTGTCGCGAGCTGGCCACCGGAGTCGAGTGTCACTAGCGAAGTGCTGCCAGGCAGGGCTGTCGGCAGCTTGAGTGCAGAGGAGCCAGAGGCTGGAGCGGAAAGGCTGCTGGTGCCGCCCGCCCCGCTGAGTGACAGTGAGCTAGCAGCCCCTGTCGCGAGCTGGCCACCAGAGTCGAGTGTCACTAGCGAAGTGCTGCCCGGCAGGGCTGTCGGCAGCTTGAGTGCAGAGGAGCCAGAGGCGGGAGCGGAAAGCGTGCTGGTGCCTCCAGCCCCGCTGAGTGACAGCGAGCTAGCAGCCCCTGTCGCGAGCTGGCCACCGGAATCGAGTGTCAACAGTGACGTGCTGCCAGGCAGTGACGCCGGTACCTTGAGCGCTGACGCACCTACTTGGCCCGCGCTCGTCAAGGAAACGAGTGACGTGCTGGCGGGCAGCGAAAGCGGGAATGTAAATTTAGAGGCGGTGTGTTCGCCGGTCGTGCTGTTCCACTGTGTCGCCTTCTCGCTGGCAGTAGAATCGACGCCCGACCTCAGCGGCTTGATATAAGCAGCATCGGTGCTAGCGGACACTAATTCAGCGCCCGTGGCGTTCAGCACGATTGAGTGAGATGTCGCTGCTTTTGCTCTGTAGCCTATTGCGACCGATTCCTGGGCGGCAGCACCCGTGATAGCCGTACTGCCGATCCCAACCGACCGTACGCCGAGCGTACTGGCATAGGGGCCGACAGAGACTGATGAACTGCCTTGTGTGCTCTCCGAGGAGTAGGCACCGATCGCGACGGCGAGATCCGACTGGCTGAAGTATCCCGCCCGGAAGCCAGCAGCAACTCCAAACTGGCCCTGTCCACTCGCGCCTGCCTGAGTGCCTATCGCGACGGCGAATGGTTGCTGTCCGTCGCCCGCGGAAGTCCCGATTGCTACACTGTCTCCCCCTTGGAAGCCAATGGCACCGGTAGCGAACTGGCCCTGTGTGTGTCCGTATTTTCCCTGTAATTTTTTGCTAAAATTTTATGACATTTATGACACTTATGACAACTTTTTGACCGAGGGACCCCCCCCTCAAAAAAAAATCACGGGATTTTTTCTGGGCCCCCACCCCTGCCACCTGACCCAAAATCGTGTCATAAATGTCTCATGTGTCTGCCACCAGGAAAAAAGGGTGGATGGTGGCGGGTCTCAGGAACTGACCCCCCCATGGCTGGTTCAGAGGAAGGGACCCCCCCTCCCGTAGAATGCCTGCACAATGTCGGAGGGAAAGTACACAATGCCGAAGGGAAGGGAAGGGAAAGTAACGGTATTCCACAATGTTGGGGGAGGGGGAGAAGGGAGAAGGGGAGGGAAGGGAGAGAAAGCGTGCCGGCACGCGTGCCGCGTGGCCAGCCAAGAGAGTAACGGACGGTATCCCTGCCACCCTCAGAACCCGAGAATCCCCAAAGTCTCAAGGCAAAAAAAAATGAGTAAAAAAAAATTACCGCAAAATTCGGGCATGGAAACCAGGAGCCGGAAAAGGCAGCGCCTTGACGAGCAGGCACTGGTCGTTCCCCTGACCAGCCCGGTCAGAGGGGCGGCGGTGCCACCGCACAAGCTGAACGCCAATGTCGAACCAGGCGTGCCGTTTTCTCGACTGGACGCGCTGGTGACCGCGCCCTACAAACCCAGAGACAGGACCTGGCAGAGGGCCGCTCTGGGTCACTTCTATCGACCGGGGTCGGAGGAGCAGCGAGGAAAATTGCAAGCAAACACCTGGCACTGCGAGCGCTGCAGACACTGCTGCCCCCTGGACCTCCCTTAGCCATCATCGCAGAGTACATGAATCCAATCTACGTCATTGACGCGCAACCTGACCACTGGATAGCGCTGAGTATCAAGGACAGAGCTTTTTTTCGGGGCAGGCCTGCCCCTCATGAAAAAAGCGGACCGGCCTCTGCAATACGAACTGAACCCTCGCGGTGCGTGGCTATACCTGGACGCCTTGACGGCGATTGGCAACGAGAGGCAAGGACGGACATTGACCGCCTACTACGACACCCCTTTTTCCCCGTGCCCGGGGAGGAAAAAATCCTCTTCCACGACCGCTTGCCGCAGCTGCAGACGCAGCACGAGGCGCTTGCCCAGCCATACTGGAGGGAACAGGCAGCGGTGCACAACGAGCGTTTGGCAGCGTTCCGTGCCAAGGTAGAAGCGCTGATCCGTGGCTTTCTCTGATTAAAAAACAAATTGTTTTTTTACGACTTGGCGCCACCCTCCGCAAACCTCTCCCCTCTCTCTCTTCTTCGGCCGGCCCCAGGAAAAAAGGGGGGTGGGGTGGTGTTCCCCCCCTCTCTCTTTTGTCCGTATTTTCCCTGTAATTTTTAGTTAAAATTCTTTTATGACATTTATGACACTTATGACAACTTTTTCGGACGAGGGACCCCCCCCCCCCAAATCACGGAGATTTTTTCCGACCCCCACCCCGGCCACCCGGCCCAAAACAGTGTCATAAATGTCTCATGCAAAAAACCACACTTTGGGGTTTTCACCAAATTTCACGGGAATGCGGCATTGGCCGCGTGAAGTAGCCAATGTAGGGGGGGAGGGGGTAGCCAGCGTCGGGGTAGCCAATGTAAGGGGGGGGGGGGTAGCCAGCGTCGGGGTAGCCAATGTAAGGGGGAGGGGTAGCCAGCGTCGGGGTAGCCAATGTAGGGGGGGGTAGCCAGTGTGTAACAGATGTAGCCACGTCCCCAGATCCCTGTGGTGAGTGGTGTGTGTGAGAGTACACACACACCACGAGCCAAGCTAGCTGACACGTCTGTCGGACTGTGCCAGCTTGCTTCAAGAAATTTTACGGGGAAACCGTTGTTTTCATATACTATTTTTCAGAAAAATCGCACTTGTGGGACGGGTCCAGTGCCGCCGCCCACCACAAAAACATCGGTGCCACCTGCTCCCTCTTTCTTTAACACTCCGAGCCTTTTGTAACCTATTAAACCATTATAGGAGGCCAAGCTTAGATAAAAGGCACAAACTTATTTTTATGAGTAGTGTACAACTCTGAGGTCAGGACTTTTAATGAATACGAGGTACTACGGAGATATACTTATAGACAAGTCCGGGCCTGAATCCGTAGGCATAGAGCACCTTCTTGTCCAGCTGCATAGCATACTCGCTGGCTCCGTCAAAGATCAGTCTGCGCACAAAGTCGAAGCCGTAAGCGTGCCCGTCGGAACTGATGATAGCCAGCCCTTGGCGCTGCTCGAGTAGCCAGTTAAGCGACTTGTGCTGCTCCGCCTCGCCACAAGTAGCCAACGAGTACCCAGTCTCTTGTAGCCACGCGAGAAATCTCCTGAAGACGGGCATGCTGGCGACCGACTCACGAAACTTGTGCTTCATCCTTTTCTCGTAGCGATGCGGGGCGTTGGTGAGGTTGAACAAGGCATAGGCCAGACAAGCGTAATCTTGCTTGTGTCGGAAACGCTGCTTGACAGTCGATGGCAATGACAGACTGTCGGTCGTGCCACTGGCATCTACCATCGAGCTAGCGTCTCCGTCAAGCTTGTACAATTCGTCTGAGCCCAACACCTCTTTCTCGATCGCCTCCCGCCAGTACTTAGCATTGGTAGGCCCTTTGTCGTCCTTCCACGCCAGCACGGCAGATAGCGGCTCCAGCTCCCACGTCTTTCTCTTCCTGTTGCTGCGTCTGTCCTTCTTTTCCCATTGCACCCAGATCGCTGGCTCGTCGAAGCCGTGCCTCTTCGACTCCTCCTCGGCACAGCGCTGCAGGGCAAGCCACTTGAGCGTAGGGCCAACGAACTCCACTTTCCTGCGCTTTGGACTGGGCTCCTCGACTTGCTTGCTGTCTTCTCTTGAGCCCACGATGTCGATGTCTTTCCCAGGCTCCTCGACTTGCTTGCTGTCTTCTCCAAAGCCCACGATGTCGATGTCTTCCTCCGACTCCTCGTCGTCTTCTTCTTCTTGGTGTAGCAAGGGAATGCTCGGTACCACGCCGTCTCCCACGCTGCCTTCTGTCGTCAAACCTTTTTTTGCTCCCACCGAGAGCAAGGGATTGTGCCACTGTATCACGATCATTTCTCGGATTGGCTGGAATCGGAAATGTGAGACCGTCTCCTGAGCCGGAGACGCTTCTTCGGAGGGGCGCGCCACCCGGGCGCCCCCCGTGAAACACTTCTTCGAGGCGCGCCCGGGGGGGTGCGCCTCACCAGAATCCTGTCACTAGACTTTTGTGGTGGCAGGTGTGTATTGATTTTTTCCTACGCCCACGTGAAACACTTCTTCGAGGCGCGCGCGCGTGGGCCCAAAGTCACGCTCCCCCCCCCTTACACCATTGTGTAAGCCACATGTCACCGCAAAAGCAGGCACTCTTACAAGTCAGTCTGCTGGTGGCACCGGTCACCGCAAAAACACATATAACCCCGCCGGTGGCAGCACCGACTGTGATGACCATAGTTGTGGATGTGGATAACCAAATGCCATTTTTCCTTGTACGGATTGGGACAAAAAGGCAATAGATTATCCCACTAGGACAAAAATGGCATTTTGTTTTATCAGGCCTATCGATAATATTTTTAAAAATATTTCTGTGTGCATATATATGTATGTATGTATGTATGTATCTGTGTGTGTATGTATGTATGTATGTATGTATTATGTATGTATGTATGTATGTATGTATGTATGTGTATGTATGTATATGTATGTATATGTATGTATGTATGCATACATACATACATACATACATACATTCATTACATGCATACATTACATACATACATTACATACATACATACATTACATTCATACATACATACATACATACATACATAACATAACATAACATACATACATAACATAACATACATACATACATACATACATACTATATACATACATACATACATACATACATACATATGTAAATACATATGTACATACATACATACATACATGCTACATACATACATACATACATACATACATACATTACATACATACATTACATACATACATTACATACATACATTACATACATACATTACATACATACATTACATACATACATTACATACATACATTACATACATACATTACATGTATGTATGTATGTATGTATGTGTGTATGTATGTATGTATGTACATATGTATGTATGTATGCATGTATGTACACACATACATACATACATACATACATACATACATACATGCATATACATGCACATACATACATACATTTGTACATACGAGGATTTTCCATCTTCCAGTCTAGATCCGTTTTCCATACATGCATACAGAGACAGATACTTTCTCTGCTGTGTTAGTCAGCGCATGCAAAAATAATTAATACAATGTCTGTTTTTAATTCGACAGGCTGCTGGAGGATCTTGAAAATGTAGAAAGGTGTGTGGTTTCTTTCATCAGTCTTTCCGGTTTTTTTTATTCCATTTTGGGTGAGCCTATTTGCTCGCAAAGCGGGTCCAAAAAGCGTCATTTCACAAATACCTAAATGCTCCATATCAGGCAGAGTGGGCCGTGAGAGAGACTCTTGAGTAGACTTGATTATTTTTGTTCCCGCTATAAAAGGAGCGGGAACGTTTGTTCCCGCGAGAAAATTTGAAGATTAGTAAGACAACCTTACCACTCTCAGATTTGCATTTTTTGTTTTGCACAAAAGTGCTTCTAGTTTTGTTTTTAAGGCATTACAAGAATCGATGTCAAACGAGAAGCCAAAGCGAATCAAGAAGCCTTCTGCAAAAAAGAGGCGTGCAGACGAGGAGGCTGGAGACGACGGCGACGACTACCAAGGGGGAGGCAACCACGACGCGGCTGGGGGCAATCCGAGTGGACTTGGAAGCGCGGCAACTATGAGCAACCCTACCGGCATCCCAGCGCTAGCGACAGGCGCCAGCCATGATCAATCGCCCGGAAGCGCAGCTAGCAGCAGCAGCAGCAGCAACACTGGTACTACCCACGCATCGCCACCATCATCACCATCACCACTCACTGGTGGATCTGGCCATGGGGCACCGACACTGCAACAACAGCAAGATGCACTACAACGAGCAGCCTTGTTTCTCGGGGGCTGCGCCAACACCGCTCCCACTGATCCCACTGCACGCACCTCCACAGCACGCACACTTACAAACGCAGACTTAGGGCAGATGGTGAAGCTACTGCAGGCCGGAATCAACTCTACCTTCGCCGATCAAACGAACCGGCTATCTGAACAAGTCAACGCAATGATCTTCCAAGCCAAGCAGGAGACTGGGCAACGGGACGCGAAGCTCATAGAGAAGCCTGTACATCGACGCTACTTTCAGGGAGGGAAGATCATCATGGCGGTACTGGAGAGCAAGGCCTACAAGAGCGAGCAAGAGCGGCTGGCTGATGCAATCGCAATGGCAACTGCGCTGGCTACTCTGGCCATGGATATGGGCGGACCGACACTTCTACCAGCGCAAGAGGCAGAACAAAAGTTCATACAAGCAGCCAAGTGACTGCGAATCGCGGGTGACGTTGCAGCCTACTGTGAGCCCATCCGGGCACATACTTCGAAGAGCACCGCAAACCCATATGGCAGCCACAGCAAGGGGCTGTGCCGTATCTGCTACTCTCCACAGCACTGGGCGAAGGACTGCCCACAGAGAAGCACTGCTCCCGGCGTGAATACTAACAACATCGCAGCACATCAAAGCAACGTGACTACACCAACGTTGGCGTGGGCAGGCGTCCCGGGATACACAGTACCATCAACCGGGCAGCAGCAGCACATGCAATACGCGATCCCGGCACCGCAACCACAAAACCCGACGGGGTACATAACAGTCACCCCAGCAGTGCCACCACCATACATACCTACTAGCGCGCGCACACATGCATCTTGCACCCACTGTCACAAGCGCGGACACACCGCAGAACACTGCTGGACCCTGAACCCCAATCTGCGCCCGCAGCGTACTACTAACTGAACATTCAAGCACACTGCGGCTCACAAACACGCATACACATCGCACATCCGCACGAGCAGTAGTTGCGTATGTAGTCGAGCTTGACGCCCATGCATCATGCAACAGAAAAAGCAGTGCATACGCATTAAATATATATATTATCCTTACTTTGAGATGCATTTCTGAACACTTCATAAAGTCAGACTCGCACGGCAACACGCCACCGGTTTAAAGTGACTAGTCAAAAGAACGACGGCAACACGCCAAATAGGAATGTAACAATGCGCCGGACAGGCCGCAGTTTAATAAAATATTACGTTTGCTTATTGAAATACCGACTCGGCCATCACTAAGTATTAAAAACGATTATCTCTTACTGTGACTGGCAGATACTCACGCCCGAAATTGGTCGGCAAGATTTCAGACTTTTTACCAAAATCAGCGCCGAAATCAAAAGTGTTCAAAGAATACGCATGGACCATGCAGTGCGTATGGTGCAAAAAGACCGGACATCTTGCATACTTCTGCCCATCGCGACAGACGATACCGCAAGTAGAAATTCCATATGTGACGGAACTTCTTCGATCACCTACTATCGACGTTCAAATTTACGCATCATGCACCTTGGAGGAAGCACACGACCGGCTAATGACAATGGGGGAAACACTCAACCGCAGCAACCCGTGGGCTGATTCCACTGACCCTGCACATGCTATCAAAGCAAAGTTAGGATATTGGAAAGCGATTGGGACAGACCCCGTAGTCCTATCGTGGCTAGCATACGGGGTTGAGCTGACATTCGAACGCACACCGCCAGCTACAGACTTCACCAACCATCCTTCCTATTTCGAGCATATAGATTTCGTTAGTGAACAGATCAACGATATGATCAAACGCGGAGACGCAGAGGAAGTAAGAGAAGAGGAATGCATCATGATTGAACCACTGCAAGTGCTAGCGGATCCAGCAAGAATTAAGAAAACGAAGCTCTGCACCGACAAGCGCTTTAGTAACTCGTTTCAAGCAAAGGCTCCCTTCACCATGGAGACATTAGAAAAGGACCTACAACTGGTATTGGATGGCGACGCGGGCACGAAGCTATTTGTGGTGGACCTCAAACGGGCATTCTACTCGATTCCTCTATCACGACAAAGCAGACCTTACTCAGCATTCCGACACAACGGCAAGACTTATCAAAACACTACATTGCTCTACGGCTTCTGCACTGCACCGTTTTGGTTTGGAAAGACAATGCGCGCAGTGGTGCGACTGATCCGAGCCCTGAACATACTATGTATACAATACGCCGACGATTTCTTGTTCGCAATCAAACTTGCCCGGACACACGATGGCATACCTGCGTTCGTGAAAGCACTCTTCAGCCTCCTGGGCCTCCCCCTCTCAGAGAAGACGTGTTGGGAGCCAGCAGATGAAGTACAGTACTTGGGCTACATCATTAACAGCAAAGAAGGCTGGATCGGGGTACCGGAGGAAAAAAGGTTGAGGCTACTGCGTTCAACCCTCCAGCTACTCAGCGACGTCCACTCGGCTCATGGGGCATCGGTCAAACAGCTACACTCAACAGCGGCTTCGATCATCGCGTTAAAGTTAGCTTTGCAGAACGCAATGCTATTCACGCGAGTCACGCTGGCGACAGTCACACAATGCAAGAGGATTGAACGGGAAACCGTTTGCACCCCACCAGGGTCGGAGCTCAGTGAAGAACTCCAATACTGGCTTCACACTTTGCGAAACACACTGAAGTGCAAACGAGCTATTTTCCAGGCACGGACGGACATCGAGTTGAGGCTCGACGCGGGGGAATTTGCAGTGGGCGGCCATGTACTAAACATGGACGTGACCATACCATTGCCCACCGAATTCATCGGCACCTCTTCTACTCAGAGAGCTCTGGGCGGCCACAGTGGTTCCGCTACACTTTAAGCACATCTTGAGCAACCGCAACACAGTGCTCACTGTCTTCGACTCAGCTAACGCTGTGATAGACTTACAGAAAGGCGGCTCAACAAGATGCGCACACCTCACGCAACTGTGCAAAAAATTGACGATGTGTACACGCACCAGCTCAACATCAAAAACAAACTCTGGGGATGGGTGGAGCGATCGCTCAACACAAGGGCAGATGCAAACTCAAAGGCACTCACTGCCTGCTTGACTAACTTGACTGTTCACCCAGACATTATAAAAACAATCACCCACCGATGGCAAATGACGACCAAAGACGTGTGGGCACCGAATTTTGGGCAAATAGGACAGTCAATCCTTCTCGCACTGAAAAAACGCAAGCGAATTGCGTTTGTGATACCCCAAGGGGACGACCTTGGTGGCCACAAGTGATAGAACACGCGCAAGATTCATTCTCATTACCACCCGCAGCGTACACGCTAGCACCAACATGACACACACATCCGCTCCATATACATAGACCTCAGTGGCACATGCTTGCAGTTCTGTTTGATTTTGCTCATTAAATCTTTTTGTATTATTATAGGCCACGTCGTACTTAATGACGCTGACATAGCAATATGGGCCAGCCAAGGCAAGAAAAGACAGTCAACAATGGATGCATACGCAGCATCACGCAAGCAATTTGTCAGTTGGTGCATTGCACACAACCGAATCCATTGCCCGGCCACAGCGGAGACGGTCGCTCACTACTTGAGACACATGTGTGAAAGTGGATACGCTGAGAGTACAATCAAAGGGCACTTCGCCGCTATTAAGGCGCAGTATGTACTACTTCCTTATTGTGACCCCACCGATACCCCATTGCTGCAAATGGCAAAGGAAAGAGCAGTGGCTGAAGCCCCGCCGGGCAAGGAAGGCAAATATCCACTGTTGAGGGACGACCTACTCAAGATACTCCAACTACCCCTCAAAGATTGGAGAGATAGCAGAAACAGCACCATGATCTTGTTGCAATGGATCTCTATGACAAGAGTGGGCAATATCACTGCACTTAAGGTGGAGGATAGATGGTTCCACACGACTGCAATAAACAACATCCCATGCGAATACATGGTACTCCGCCTGAGGCACCTCAAGAACGACAAGGGTGAGAAGCTGGTGTACGTCGGACAAGGCACAGAAATATTCTGCGCTGTCAAATGGGTTCGGGCATACTTGCAGTCCATGAAAGAATTACTTCGTGGTTCATTCACAGATAGTTCGTCTCTTTTCTTCAAAATCGAGCGAAACAGTCTGGAGCATTTAAGCAGCAAAACACCATCCAGCATTCTGAAAGAGCAAGTGGCACGCATAGGATTAGATCCAGTTATATATGCGTCACATTCCAATAGAATTGGTTCAGCCACCGAAGCGGCAAGGTTGGGGATGAAAATATACGCAATCAGGAGGCAAGGATTGTGGTCGGACAAAAGTACATGTGTGTTCAAATACGTGCGCGACGTCAGTTTAGAAAACAAACTGGCCATTACGAGCGTTCTGCAGGCAGGAGTTAAAATTACCTAGGTACTTCCTTGTTCTCAAATTAAATACATTCTTTTACAGCCTACACAACTGTTTGACGATAGTATCTGCTATGGTTCACAAGTTAAGTGCTGGAAGTCCGTTTATGAAATCGATTTCCATACTGTACTGGAATACAATTTAATGTAAAAAAAATTCAGATACAAATTTGTTATGTTAGTCCAGGAGAAAGACACATTTGACTAAGATATATGGCGTTAAATTCATGTCACGTAATGACATTACTACACCAATAAGTCCGCTTAATAGCAATTAATATCGGCCACATAACAATATATTTCCTCCAACATTTTATAGTGATATAGACATGCAGACGTAATTCATGCAGAGAACAGAGCAATCATACAGAAATTGAGTCCAGGATATGCTGACATGTTAAACACGACGGTCTCAGAGTCTAGTAAGAGATCTAACACGCCAAAAACATATCTGAACAGCGCCAGACAAAAACGACACAATAACCACCCAACATATTTAAGAACTTATATACACTAAATTTAAAGTAGATAACTTACCATGCAAATACAACACGTCCTTCATAACTAAAACGATACCACCTATACTCTCATCGATTTCAAACGCAATATAACCACTTACATCACTAATTACGGGAATAGTCATACAAAACATTTATATCAGACATATCTAGTAGAATATAAAAACTCACCAACAAAAACAATCTCGAAGATAGCAAGGATGCAAGCATACACAAACAGATATACACATACAGAACAAACCACAAACTATGTGAACGCGCAGAATGCAAGCACAACAACGATAGTAAATGGGTCAGAATTGCGAACGTTGGTAGTCGCCGTTCTCGTTCGAGGAATTGCAGATGCAGAAAAGCTTGATTGCTAACATTTTGGGATCATATCATCAACAGAAAGTGTGTATCAAGGATAATACCAACGCACAGGTCAAAACAACGTTAATCGGCAATAAACAGACTGATGAAGTCTTTCTTCATTTTTTTTCCAGTCGCCTTTATTTTTAGTTGGGTCAAAAAGGCAACCTTTGAGGGATTATAGGCAATTTTACGGCATTTTGCCAGGGTAAAGTGGCACTTACCAATTTTTTCCAGAGGTCTTTTCGGGGCCTAGGAGAGAGGGGAGAGAGCTCATGGAATGTATGGTATGCTGTGAAATGAAGCTTTTGCAAGCTTGCGCAGCAAAATAACAAGCCACTGCCCGTGAAGTTCGCAGTGACAGTGACTTGCAAAAAAATTTGTCTGCATTGGACTTTATCTTTTTGTAATTTCGGATCCTCCTTCGTAGGTCTGCCTGCCTGCCTGTCTGTCTTGTCTGTCTTGTCTGTCTTGTCTGTCTTGTCTGTCTTGTCTGTCTTGTCTGTCTTGCCTGTCTTGTCTGTCTTGTCTGTCTTGTCTGTCTTGTCTGTCTTGTCTTGTCTGTCTGTCTAGCTGGCTGGCTGTGTGTGTGAGTGTTTGTGTGTGTACATGTGTGTGTGTGTGTGTGTATCTGTCTGTCTGTCTGTCTAGATCTGTCTGTCTGTCTGTCTTTATGTATGTTTAATATGCCGAGATTCACATGGACCACTCTGTCTGTCTGTCATGTCTGTCTGTCTGTCTGTCTGTCTCTCTCTCTCTCTCTCTCTCTCTCTCTCTCTCTCTCTCTCTCTCTCTCTAGATCTCTCTCTTTCTCTCTCTCTCTCTCCCTCTCTCTCTCTCTGTGTATGTATGTATGTATGTCTGTATGTATGTATGTCTGTATGTCTGTATGTCTGTATGTATGTCTGTATGTCTGTATGTCTGTATGTCTGTATGTCTGTATGTCTGTATGTATGTATGTCTGTGTGTATGTATGTATGTATGTATGTATGTACGGGCGTACGTTTTATTGACATGCATGCATGCATGTATGTATGTATGTATGCATGCATGTATGTATTTATGTATGTATGTATGTCATGTCATGATGTATGTACTTTATGCGCATGCATGTATGTATGTATGTATGCAAGTACTAGTTTGAATTTTATTGTTTCTATGTTATAGTTAACTCAACTGTTGTTTGTGTAAATGTATGTATGTATGTATGTATGTATGCATGTATGTATGTTTCGTACATTTTATTGACACACATGTATGTATGTATGTATGTATGCATGTATGTATGTATGTATGTATGTGATATCATGATGTATGTAGTGTGTGCATGTATGTATGTATGTATGTATGTATGTAATAGTTTGAATGTTATTGTTTTATGTTATAGTTCAACTGTTATATGTAAATGTATGTGTGTATGTATATCTGTATGCATGTCTGTTTTGTTTCAAAAGTAAAGGATTATTATTATTATTATTATTATTATTATTATTATTATTATTATTATTACTACTACTACTACTACTACTACTACTACTATCATTATTACTGTTATTATATTATTATTATTATTATTATTATTATTATTATTATTATTATTATTATTATTATTATTATTATTATTATTGGACACCGTGATAGCCCAGTGGTCAAGTTCTACCATCTGGGCCCTGTCGCCAGTTCGATTCCCGTCGGTGCCACCAGTATTTTCATTGAACATACCGATCCGTCTGGACCAGTATTTTCATTGAACATACCGGCCCGTCTGGAAGTGTTGGAACTGCCCTTGCGGGGGTGTCATTAGAGCTTATCGTCAATTCTTCGTACTCCCCTCACGGGTGAGACGATGGAGGCGCATGTGCAGAAATGCATCAGCCATTGACAGAGAAGCACTATTATTATTATTATTATTATTATTATTATTATTATTATTATTATTACTATTATTATTATTATTATTATTATTATTATTATTATTATCATTTAGGGAGTACATAGGCCATCGGTCCTCTCCATGGGCTGATTGGTATAAAGCTCCTAGAGTAATGTTGTATGCCGTCACTTCCTTTATTCCACCGATTGGTGTGGAGACTTTCCTTATGGAATGGAGGACTGGATGCACATGGCCTTTTGGCTCAGCAATTGGCAGGAGATACACTATTATTATTATTATTATTATTATTATTATTATTATTATTATTATTATTATTATTATTATTATTATTATTATTATTATTATTATTATTATTATTATTATTATTATTATTGTTATTATGGACACCGTGATAGCCCAGTGGTCAAGTTCTACCATCTGGGCCCTGTCGCCAGTTCGATTCCCGTCGGTGCCACCAGTATTTTCATTGAACATACCGGTCCGTCTGGAAGTGTTGGAACTGCCCGTGCGGGGGTCTCATTAGAGCCTATCGTCAATTCTTCGTACTCCCTCACGGGTGAGACGATGGAGGCGCATGTGCAGATTTGCATCAGCCATTGACAGAGAAGCACTATAATAATAATAATAATAATAATAATAATAATAATAATAATAATAATAATAATTATTATTATTATTATTATTATTATTATTATTTGGACACCGTGATAGCCCAGTGGTCAAGTTCTACCATCTGGGCCCTGTCGCCAGTTCGATTCCCGTCGGTGCCACCAGTATTTTCATTGAACATACCGGTCTATTTCTGGACCAGTATTTTCATTGAACATACCGGCCCGTCTGGAAGTGTTGGAACTGCCCTTGCGGGGGTATCATTAGAGCTTATCGTCAATGCTTCGTACTCCCCTCACGGGTGAGACGATGGAGGCGCATGTGCAGATTTGCATCAGCTATTGACAGAGAAGCACTATTATTATTATTATTATTATTATTATTATTATTATTATTATTATTATTATTATTATTATTATTATTATTATTATTATTATTATTATTATTATTATTATTATTAAGTAAGCAAGGTTTCATGAGAACAGAAAGATAATAAAACTAGTTTTTTTTTCTCTTTTCCTGTTTTCCCATGATTTTTCATCAACTTTCAATTTTAACTATTAACTTTGACACTTGTGTTGTTTTCCTAGTTCCTGAAGAGAGTTTCACAATTAAATTCCGTCCGCATTTTATTAACTTTGAAAAGATTTTAGATGTTTAATATTAATAAACCGTGAGACAATGACTCAAAATATTTATATATATATATTTTGACTCGAAACTTCAACTAATGATGTCTCGAACGTGACTCAACAGGCTGAGGCTTGATGTAAACTTGAATAATTTTATTTGAGTCATGAGCGTTTCCTCGTGGAGAGCTGATTCGATTAGAATATTGAAGGATGTATTCAAAGTTCTTCCTCATATTCAAGTCACACTAATATAAAATGCCACGGAAAAATACTCAGAGTCGTATTTTGAGTCATTGTCTGCTTAGTAAAAACCTATAATTATTTAATAATGCGGACTGTAATTTTAACTTGAACTGTATTTATTTTATCTTAGCAGCGGCGGTATGTCGAACACCCCAAGAGAGAGAACGAGGCTTCAGTGAGTCTGAGTTCAGTGCCCAAGAACTATCTCTGGAATAGTTCTATTTCTGAACAGTCGGCGTCATGCATTCGAATGGAACTCCGCTCCCGCTTCCGTAGCAGGACAAGTCGTGGAGTCACCAGCAACCCTTGGAACTGAAATGTAGCCTCCGTAGTAGTTTGAAATTGAAGTGTTTTATTTTGCTTGAACTTGAAGTGATCATCTCAAGTTTTCAATCTTCAGCCTCGTGTAAGTCTTGACTACCCTCCTGTGAGGAAGTTACCAACCGGCATTCAAATGAATACGCACACTGCTGTCATTTGATCTCAAAATACTTCCGAGAACAGGGAAGGTACCAAAAGATGCTGGGATGGTCAATTTCAGTTTATTCAGTACATTTGCTTGACAGACTACTTGTCCCTTGCGAAACAATGCAAATTCTGAGAACTAACGAATAGAATTCAAGTGCTACACGTGTTGTGTAGCATTTGGAGTTGTTCAAGTTGGTCTGAGAAAAAAAAGGAAAATATGTTAAGTATTACCACTTTAACTAACCTATCTGACTTGTTTTACCATTTTACTTGGGGTGTTGACTGCAAACAGGAAAACACTGTCCAGGAAATAAACTATGACCGGAGACCGGAAAAAGCGGTAAAAGGAATAAAAGTTTCAGATATGGGGAAAAAAGGTAATAGTCAAGCTTTTTCCAAAAAGCTAGCTGTTAAAGGGAAATAAATTGATCTGTTAACGGCAGTTGAAAACGTAACAACTACAAGTTATGACAGTCGATAAAATAAACGGAAAAATGAAGTAACGGAACTAAAAATAGAAGTGTAAACTTGAAGTAAAAACTTGAAGAAAGTTTTAACACGATATTAATGTTTCGGTCCGGTACGGTAGTCATTCCGATAACTCCCCCCCCCCCCCCCAGACCATAACGGTAGGTTGGAGTTGCGATCGAAACGAATCGTAACAGATGATTGACTAAATGATGTGTAAGTAAGGATAAAAAGAAAATGAATCAAAGAGATTGCAGATGTAGATCAATGCGCGATATGTGCGTGCGTATATGTGTCAACGCATTGATCAAGATAGTATCAACATGCAGAGGCAGGACGGATATAGTGTACCCAATCATACATCATGAAAGGAGCGTAGGGCCAACACTATCACTACGTGTTCAAAGCGGTAAATAGCATTGTGTGACCTGCCTTAGCTAATGCCAGTTCAAAATATGTGAATATGACTGTCGTACAAGCCTGTAGAAAATACTAAATTGTTGGGTGGTATATGAAGCGGGAAAGGAGATAGAGTCCGAAGGGAGTCTAAAAGTAAAAGCCACTTGAGAGTCTACTTCGATCTTAGTTTGAAAACATGAAAATCGTACTTCTTACCGTTGTAAGGTTTGCGTAAACGTTTGAGTTGTTCAGGAATGATCGAACCCTTGTTCCTGGAGTTGGTGGCGGGCTTGAACTGAATATCGCGATGAACGACCTGATCATTCTCACTGTCGAGAGTCATTTTCTTCCAGGAGTTGAGAGGCTTGGTCCATCGGAGATGCGTCGGGCCCTCCGTGACTGAGCCGTCCGGGTGCGTAATCAGCTCCACGTAGACGGGGCGGTACTGCATATTAGATAGTGAAGTAATTCCGAGCTGGTGAACGCGGAAGTCGTCGCGATCGTCCGTGGGATCTTCATCCATCCCTAACTTGAGCAAGCCATCGTCAATGAAGGCTATCACCTCACCAACAACGTAGTCCTTCTGGTCGTCATTGTGTGCCTGATCCTGGACCGAGTCGATGGCCTGAGCCAGATCGGTTGGGGCCGTGTAGGGGCTGATGTGTGCAATGTCAATTTTGCGGAGACCTTGTTGGTGTGCTCGTGCCGGAGGCGAAAGGTGTTATTGAAAGGCTTGTCCAATATGATGTACGGGCCGTCGTGTTGAAGGACAGAGGAGGCGGGAATACCTTTGGTTGATTGTTTCGGGCGATAGACGGTGACACGGTCACCTACTTTCCAATCAGGTAGCTTGCGTCGCCGTTGCTTGTTCTTCTGTTCGTTGGCAGCCTTGCGCGTGAAGGAGGCGTATTCCTTGACATACGCCGTGGCAGCAACATACGCCGTGGCAGCAATCCGGGCTAAGCGGAGAGTGTCGAGTTGGTCGGATGTCTGGACGGTCGTCGAGCCAGACTTAGTCATTGCGGCGGTTGATCGAGCCGCGCGTTCAGCGATGACGTTGGGAGAATCGAAGATATCGATAAATATACGTGGCTGGCGAGCCATCATACCTTCAAAAGCGGATACGCCGGTGGCGGTAGAGACGTAAGTTTTCTGCGAGAACGACAGAGCTGGCATGGCCTTGGGCCAAGTCGTCTTGTCTTTGTCTGCAAGTGCCTGGATAGCGCGGCGGAGGCTTTGATGCCTGCGTTCTACCATGCCTAAATGATGGTGAGAGTATGGCGCAGTGGTGAGCCACTCGATTCCAGCCATGCTGCAGAAGGCCTTGGCAAGATTGCCACGGAAAGATCCATGATCGTCAGACAGGATGGCCTCAGGAAAACCAAAAAGGCAAACCCATCGGGCGGGAATGGTCTCAACAGTCTCCTCAGCAGTGGTGGAAAGGACTGGAATAAATAATAGGTAACCTGCGAACAAATCGACTATAGTTAACACGTACTGTTCGAGTACGCCTTCGATGCCTACATGAACATGATCTATGCCTATAGCTTGACCTGGATGGCTCCAGGCTAACGAGTTATAGCGGCCATGATTAAGTGTGAGGCGGGCGTGTGATAGTTGACAAAAGTGGCAATCTTTGAGAATAGCCGCAATGTCGGCGTGCATCTTGTCTTTCCCATCGGGTCCGAACCATATGTATCGCTAATAGATGTATGGGGCAAGGGTGGAGACCTTTGCGTGATTCTGGATCAAGTGAGCATGGGAGACAAGCTTGCGTATGAGGGGATTCGGAACATATATACGGCGGGAGCGGTCGGGCACGATATGTACCGCTAGCCCTCCCTTGAAAAAGAAGAGTATTACCCTGGCCGATAGATGTAGATCCGTCCCAAAGCGGTTGCAAAAGGGGGTCTTCTTTCTGCGCTGACTGGATATCCGCGTGCGTGACGCGCGGGGCATGCGATGTAGCATACATATTAAGCACAGCATGGCGATCCAATCCAAATTTATGAACAAGCCACACAAGGTTGTCCTCAAGGAAGACGATCTTGTGGCATGCTAATACTGTCTCACGAGAGATGGTCTCACCGTCGGGTATGAGGTGTACCATGTCTTGAGGAACAAGTACAGCAAAAGGCTTGTTGAGCAAAAAGTTGACTGGCTACTTCCGGAGCACGCTCCGCGGGCAGGATGACTATGCCATAGTCCCATGGGGCCTGTAAGGTCTTGATCGTTGGTGCACCGCGCAAAATCCGACAGTCGTGCTTCTTAAAGCGCGCGTCTAATTGCGGATGACTACCGTCAATCGCGAGCCAAAAGGAGCGTGCACTGGACTGTAACATAGTTTGCCGGGATGGTGTCCAGGAGCTGATTCGTCGCTTCGACTTCCCCGAGGAGAGTGGGTTGGACGGGCGATATACAAGGAACACGAGAGAAGGCATCAGGAAGGAGATTCTGTTTACCCTGAATGTATTCCACCTTGAAGCGGATAGTTTGAAGGTGGCCTAGGACCCATCCGACAACCATCGGGCTTCTGGCGTGGTATAGCCATATGAGCAGGCGATGATCCGTGACGATAGTCAGCGGATGATCACTAGCATCAATATAGTAACGGGATTGCTGAACTCCGTAAATTATACCGTAAGCTTCGCGAACATACCTGACCCACCGAGATTGAGTATCCGTGAATTTAAGCGAGAAATAAGAGATGACAGGTGCAGACTTCTCAGGGCCCGAATGTAGAGCTCCACCGATGCCAACGATGATTGCGTCTGTTCGAAGGTAGAGCTGCTGCGTCTTGTTGTACTTGGCGAGGATCGGTAGAGTTGTCAGGACACGCTTGAGTTTTGCAAAACATTTCTTCTCTTTTTCACGGAAAAAGTTGGGTCCCGTAGGCCGGGCGTTCGCAGACTTGAGTAGATCGGAGAGCGGCGCCACCAAGCGAGAGTAGTTGGGAATATGTGCCTGAATAAAGTTGGTCATACCGAGTATAGATCGGACCTCGGTGATGTTCTGCGGTTCAGATATCTTCAGGATTGCATCGATCTTGCTTGTGTCGGCGGCGACACCTTTCTTGCTGCAGACTTTGCCAAGCACGGGAAGAGAGTTGTAGCCAATGCGTAGCTTGTCCGCGGCGAAGTAAGAGCCGGCTGCCTCCGCAGCCTCCATGAGCTTCTCCAGTTGGTTCATATGGACGTCGAAGTCGTCGTGGGCCAGATGCACGTCGTCGATGTATGCTGCGGCCGTCTGACCCCAAAAAGGGAGATGGCCAAAAGACTTGCTGACTGCACGTTGAAAGTCACCAGGGGCGCGGTGGATACCCTGCGTCATGTAGTTGGGGACTAGAAGTCCACGAGGAGTCCATACGGCGAGGATGTCGCGGCTACCGTCTGTAGGGTCGATCTTCAGGTGCGAAAAACCATCAACCATGTCTAACGCGGAGAGATAGTTATATCCCGCGAAGAGCTCACGGTGATGATCGGGGTTAGGAAGGCCGTGGACCGGAAGGATGAGCCGGTCCTTAACCGCGCGGTAGTCGAATACCATGCGGATGCCTTTGAAATGATCCTGCAAGAGGAAATTAAACTTGCCTACAGGGCGCGGTCTAGTAGCCCACTCACAATTAGGAGAGGCAAAACTATAACGGCCAGTAGCAAGCATATCGTCTGCCCACTGGGTCAGGAACTCTCTGACAGCAGGCGTCCATCTAGGGCGGGGAACCCAAATAGGCTGTGCGCCTGGACGTAGCTTCAAAGTGTGCGTAAAACAGCAAGTCTTTTCATGGAATCGGTCGCCGTAACGCTCTAGAAAATCTTTCGCTCTTTTCTTCTGAGGGGGAGTGAGGTTGGAGCTAATAGTATCCGGGCCGAACTTGGGTTTAGGTGGTTCGGCCTTCTTTTCCTTTTGTTCGTCTAGGTATTGTCGGCATAATCGCTCTGAAAGCATCAAAACGGGGTCTGGGAATAGGCCTGTGATGTCATCTGGTGTGACGAGTAAAATACCTGGGTCAGAAGTCATGTTCATAGAGAGCAAGTCTAGACCGCTAATCGGGGGATGTTCCCAGGCTGTCATGCGGTAACATTAGCTGGGCCACAATATGGGGTTTGATAGGATTTGGATACTGCTCCATGAGTTGTCACTGCGTTTTGCACATCTCCGGCTCATGTTGAGGGGAGTGTGGACGGAAGCGCAGCTGTCCCGGAGAAGGGGGCGATTGACATTGTGACACAGCCAATGTTCGAAGCATAAGCATCGAGTGGGATGGAGTGGGATGGTACACGTTTCCTGTTTTGTTGCCGGAGATGGGTTGCGCGTGGTGCATACACATTGCTGCGCGTTTCCGGAACTAAGTTCTGGGGTCGGCTGTGAGCCGGTCGGGGTAGGCTAGGCTCGCTCCGCACGCGTCTCGGACCGCGCCTTGGCAGTGTGCTTCGGGGTGCATTTCTCCGAGCCGGAATACCCGTGGTCCATCTCTGGACCAGGTTTTTCCAGCCATGGATCATGGCCTGTCGCATACGCTGCTGTTGTGCTTGGTGTTGAGAGCGTATGGGCTTGCGTTCACATTGTGACACAGTCCGAAGGTACCGTCTACCTTGGCGGTCATAGGCTACTTCATGATAGTGCCATGTGCGTACTTTATGGGCTTTGCCGCGGCTGCCTCGTTTACTCCGCTCCTTGTTCTTATTCTTATCCTCCGTCTTCTCCTGCTTATCTGTCGTCAGGCTACCCGATGTTGCGCTCGGGGCTGGAGCAGAGCTGGAGGATGAAGATGAAGAAAAAGAAGATGAGGAAGAGGAGGAAGAGGAGCCGTCTTTGTCGTCGTCGTCGTGACTACGTCGTCGTCGTCGGTTGGGCTGGCAGCTGGTCTTGGGCTTTTTGTATTTCCTGCATATCCGCTTGCTGGAACGACCTCTGCCGGTATCCGCGTCCTCGTCGGCGGGCGGAGAGTCTTCTTTTTCATCCTTGCCGCTACGTCCTTGACGTTCGTATTCCTCTTTCTCTTCCTCTTCCTCATCTCGCGCTCTACTATATTCCAATCGCCGCTGTGATCTCGAATCAGCGGATGAGAGGCGGCGTGGATTCGAGCGGGATGAAATGCGCCCAGAGAAGGAGATGCGGTCAGATGGAGACCCTTCCTCCAGCTGGCTCCGGGAGGCGCGTGAGGAAGGGATTTGAAATCCCCAGAGACGTCGCGTCGGCCGAAGAGATCTAGGACCTGTGATTGTAAATCGTATAGCATGCGCTCCTTCCACGGCTGACAACGCGGAAGGAAGTGTGTGAGGACCCTGTGAGGGTGCTGAAGGCGATGCTGACGATGATGACGATGATGACGATGATGACGATGATGACGATGATGACGATGAAAAGTATGTCGTTGGTGGTGATGGTGGCAAGTATGTCGATGGTGCTTGCGATAATGATGTGGGGGCAGCCGGTGAAAAGGGCGAAGGGGTGGGATCCTGCCGAGCTCTGAGTTTCCATCGGTGGTCCAAATTCTTGGAGAGCCTGAGGACTGGATAGGTCGTCTCCGGCCTTCCAGTCGCCGGAGCGGGGGGAAGTTGCCCGTTCGTGGAAAACATGTCCGCGTCCTGCTGAAGGATGACGTTTTGGAGCATCGCAAACTCAAGACGGCAATGTGTGTTCCAGGAAGAGACTGACTCCCAACCAAGATCAACGGGGGACTAGCGGAAGGTTTAGATAGGCCGCTATATCTCGTGAATCCCGGAGGTCTACCCGAGTGCCAAGATAGGTCGAGGCGAGATCGAGGCGCACGATGTTTGGTATCGTTTCCTTGATATCCATCTCGTCCTGTATGGATGGGACACCATAGGGGTAGCCCTTGGCCCGCAGTGCCCTCGAATACGGATTCAAGATGTCTGCAAGACAAGGTGAATACGTGCTTGGGTGCACTACGACCTGGGTTTCCTCGTAAGCCGACGTGTTGAGCACATGCTGCAGTGCCCGCACCTCTGTCTGCACCTGTATGAAAAAGGGGACATTCGCTATGGTTGTACAGTACCACTTCTGGTCGTGTGCCGATGAAGGCAGGTTCCGAAGAAGATAGTCCTGTACCGGGGCTAAAGTGTCTATACCCCTGGTCCATCGCGCTTCCATAAATAAGGAAGGTTGATTTAACAGGTTCAGCTTTTGCTCCAGTATTTCTCTGTCCGGGCTATCCGTGAAGAGGCGCGCGAGTATGCCTCCATTGGGACTTACATCCCACTGGTCTGTCGGGAGGACGGGATGATATTTGTCCGTAAAACAAATTGTCATGTCCATGTTTGCGACATAGTTCGCAGGCAGATCCGCGAAAAAGGAGAAAGTCGGGCGCGAAAATCCGATAGACCGCTTATCATGTGGGTGCGTGCAGTATCTTATGGCAGAATTCGATGGCAATCGAAAAAGATAGTAGAGACATGCAAACCACTGCCATAAGTGCTCGAAGGCAAAATGGTATCGTACGAAAATAGGGCAGCCGAGATAGTCTTCATCATGCCGGCCTATGCTCCCCCTTGATCGTACCGGTTCCACCGATACAGTGTGGGGCCATGGAAATGGGACTACGTGGTTCATAATCTGCTGAGACACACTCTGTCCCCCATGTCCCGGGTAGAGTCCTGATAGGTGGCCCATAAAACCATATGGCCGTTCGTGCGAGTATGATATGTAATGCCTGAAAAGCAGGGTATTGGATATCGGGTCTTCCTGGTCCAACCCAAAAGCAAGAATTGAGGCCAATTGAGCTCTGGATCGTCCCCAAACGGCGGATGGTGAAACATCGTCAGTGGGGTCCGATTCATAACCATGGCCGGCAATACCAACTTGAGAGGGAGACCGTTCAGCAGATTACTGATATACTTTGGGGTACGGTTCGTTTCGACAAACGGGATGTTGCAGCGGTTAGTTACCGCAGGGATTTTGACAAAGCGATCGTGATGCGCATCCACTTCGGTGCGTCTCTCGATGCACATCCAATCATCCTGGGGGTTGGTTTGTATGGGGGCTGGTCCTTGCAAGCAAGGAACGAAAACGATGCATTCCGACAGGAGGACATCCTCGGGTTGGGAAAGGCCCGGGTCACGCTCCTGATGGCAGGCGTTCATGGTTTTCATAGTGACACCTACAAAGGCATGAACGACTTGACAGTCAATGTAACCTGGGCCAATATAAGACGCGATATATCCCTTGTTGTCGAGGAATATACGGTCTCTTTGGTTTACTTGTGCCATGATTTCCGGCAACTGGCGTAGGGAAATCCGGGCCCACGCCTTAGCCTGTTGGACTCTAGGGGCTACGTATGCTACTGATCTAATCAGCTGGCTCGAGTATAAGCGTGTGGCTACGTAACTGTTGGTGCATGTCCTCATATCTTGTCAATTGACGGAGTTGTGAGAAGCACCGATCTAGATGTATGTGGCCGCCATGAAGCGGGATTTCATACCCACCGTCCTCGCGGATCTCGAGTCGGTGTCTGCACTATCGTGATATTGCCTGGATCGTCAAAAGACGGGTCCTCGTAGATCCCATGGACCCGGATGAGGTAAGGCAGGTAAAAGTAGCAACGATGGTTGCATTTAATGTGTTGACCCAATTGGACGAGATCTTCCCAATAGGGGCGGAGGCGGAAAATTGGGTTTTGAATAATGAACAGTGACTTCCTGTCATTATAAACGTCCTTCAAAACCGCACCTCCTATTTGCGGGACAGCTGGTATGCTCTTGCCTTCACGGTGCATATCTCTCTCGAACCCGACGTGTGTGCGGGTAACCATGCGTGGTCCTACTGGGTGCATGATGTTTTTTCGACCCGGGGTTGACAGACCCGCTCTCCGTGGATTTGTGGGTCTTCCCTGGTCGAGTTGTCTCATGCCAGTATCCGTTATAGCGCGGCCTCGGACCGCTATGAGCTGAAGGTTGGTCGAATTCGAATCTCCTTATGGGAAGGTTCGAGCTGCGTTAGGGGAGATTGATCCATAGCGGCAGGACATGAGAGAAAATCCCAATGATCACTGTGATCCCTGTGTCCAAAATTGTGGCAATCCTGGTATAGGAGATTGCTGGGCTAGGGGCGGAAGCGATCGCGGCAGGGAGGACGATGAGGAGCTAGCTTGTGATAGTGGTTCAGGCGTAGCGGTTTGACGCGCCGGTGTCCCTGACGACGACGTCGCCGCCGGGGGCGTGCCATCTATCGCTATAAGCTCCCTCTCCAACCGAGTCGGTCTTGGAGGAGAAATTAGTGCGTTAGGAGACGTGACGTTCGAGAGAACGGGCGATGTAACGCTAGCACCTGTTTGTGCCTTGGCGTCGGGGGGAGACGGTGACGTGACATTCGACAAAGCGGGCGAGTAAACGGGAGTTGTCGGTGAGAAAGTAGGTTCTATGGGAGACTCCCTGGGTCCTAACCGGCTAGGCGTATCGGCCGATCCGGGCTTGCGCGCCCACTCGCTAGGAGACGCGGTGGAGGGAGTGGGTGATGGTCCTCCGGGAGTCTCGTGTGAGGCTTGCGTGGCCCGGTGATCTTGCCCCAAGCTCGAAGAACTCGAGCTTGAGCTTGAAGCGGTGGCTCCTTCAAGATCAGCCTGGGCTGGCGTCGCCGTCTCACTAGGTGACGGTGGTCCCTGAGGAGTCACGTCCTCCTCCTCGCGTATTGGGGGAAGGAAGACCCGTGATCTGAAAAGCCGAGACCGGTGTACGGTCCAGTCGGACCGCTGTGGTCCGAGATCGTGTCTGTCGCGTTGTGGGGGATGTACGGTCAGTACTGTCCTCCTGCTTCTCCTCCATCTCGTCTGTCTTCTCTTCGCTTTCTTCTTTCTCTTCCTGTTCCTCTTCATCATCACTCCCGTCAGTGGTGATCGCCACCAAAGGGAGGAGACTAAAAGGACATTCCTTAAGGTCTTGCTTTTGGGCTTCCTCCTCGTTATCATCCGAGGGCAGGTCCATCAGCGTGACCAACTTTTGGCAGGGGCCATCTTAGGATTGTCCTGCTTCGCAAAACCTGATTGACAGTCTCGCTGGGCTGTCGGGGCGGGGTCAGGATCTCAAACTCATCCAAGAGGATTTGTTCGTCCTCCGCCCGTGTCGGCACGGCCGGTCACTGTTGGTCAGCTGCCATACGGGTGAAAAGGGCATCCGTGGATATGTTGGTTTGCATGATAAGGGCAGTGCCAAGCAGAATATCCAATCCCGGGGGAACATGCTGGGAGGTGGAAAGGTAAATCTCATCCCAGCCTCTTGTAGGGAGGACTTGGATGTAGACACCATAGTTATGATCCCTTGAGCCGTGCGGGCTGTCAGGATGGGCAAATCCATTTCAGTCAGGCCCATCTTGGAGGACAAGCGTGGGTGGATCAGCCCCAAGGTATTACATCCAGTGTCAATTATGACAAAGATGTCGATAGCCTTGTCGGCGGTCTGATCCAGTCCGGCAATAGCCAGGACCCGTCCTTGGAGGACATTTGCCTTACGAGGTTGTACAGGAGCGACATAACGGCATTCAAGAGCCGTGTCAGTCCCGTCGTCCAATACATTATGGGTGCTTACCTGGCTAGGGTCGTCTACCGTGGCTTGAGCCGCCATCACCGCCGCCATAGGGGCATCCTTGCGTTCCTTGTGGTCTTTTCCGCGTCGATCCTTCTGTCCGGGGCCAGCGCGTTGCTTCCCGGCCCGCGGGGGGCACCAATGCGAGCTGAGCCCCTTCTCCAGATCGCGCGTGCGTGTCCTACAGACTTCGAGTGTATGGTTTGGTTTCTCTACCTTGCCGAAGTGTTGACAGTAGGCGCAGGGCTCGGACCTCTTGTTGTGTGGCGCGCGGTTCTCCTTGGCGGGGTCCTTCGTCCACTGGGCCGGCTTGGCGATTTTGATCGCGTTGGCCCCAGAAAAGCGTGCAGTCTTGGTTGTACGCCCGCCGGACGAACTCGAAGGCGCAAAACCCTTGCGTTGGTCCGGGCCCGGGCCAGACTTTGGCTTGTTCTGCTGATGGGACGATGGAGCTTGCCTCGCCACGACCTGCAGCTGACTACCCGAGGGGATGTCGCGGGGCCACTTGGTTCTTGGCTTCCTCGTGCTCTCCTTGGTCCTCTCCTTACGAGGAGGGCGCCGGCCGTAGTCGGAATCCGGTGCAGTCAGGATCATCTTGGGGTCTCAATCCGTCAAGGTACGCGGGTTAGCCTTGAGGATGAGGTACCTCATCTCTTCCAAAGTGCGTGTCGGCGCGATGCCCCGCTTCTTCCTTTCTATCTGCAGGGCCTCTATGTGCTGTATCTCCATAGGGGAGACATATCGCCGGGCTACCTCATACTTATGGGATTCCTCGGCCACAAGGCCTTCGTTCTGCAGCTGCCTGAAGAGCTTCTGTAAACGCGTGATATAATTGGCCAAGTTCTCTTTCGACCGTCTCTTCATGTCATTCCTGTAACTCGGGCCGAAAGGCTTGGTAACGTCGTAGACGATGTCGATTTTCCATCGTGAGTCTACTCGGTAGTCCAGCCAGATCCATGGCAAGAGTTGCAGAGACTTCATGTAGGAGTCTTTGGAAGAAGTTCTTGCCGACCACGCGTTGAGGAAGATCTCGGCCTCAGACTGGGTCATAAAAAGGGAAAGATTGGAAAGAAAGAGGCGCAAGGTGTATCCTAATGATACGTGGTCGAACTTGAGCTTTTTGATCTCCCGCATGCGGCGCTGGTTCCGTTCGGTAACAGACTCAAATGGCGCAACCATCATAAGGACGGTGCTGCCACTAAAGCGAAAACCATGCCGGGTACGTGACGGCTCGGAACTACTCGACGAGGGCTGCTCGCCACTACTAGAGGATGCATTAGTTGTCACTCTACTTCCAGACGGGTTGTCCTCCTCCGCTTCGATCGTCGGGGCAGCTGGGCTGGCTAAAGCCGTTCCGGCTACCTCTGGCGTGACCGCTGCGGAGGCTGCGGTTTCCGCGACCGCCGTCCCGGTCTCTCCATCTTCGTCGCTCCCACCAGCTGGCGGGAGCGATTGCCTAACTGCGGAGAAAGTGAAAATACACGAAAATAAATAAATGAGTGGTCTTACCATCGGTCTGTGCTGTCGATGATGCCGACCAAATCGTCAAAAACAATGAACGACGGCTCCAGGTACTTGTTCTCAAGATAGCGCTTCTTGAGGTTTTCCACGTAGTTCTGCAAGATGTCCATCCTGAAACCTTCGTAGATCTTGCAGTGCTGCTCGCTCGCAAAATGAAAAGAAAAACTGTTCTTGAACTTCGTGCGAACCATGACCAGGCCGTACTGGAACGGGTCTTTCTTGCGCGCGCACAGACTGCACAAAAGCCATTCAGGAAATGTGTCTTGCCGCGCTCTGATTTGCCGACGAGCACGAACAGCTGCCCCGCTCCCTTTTCGCGCGGGTAGAAGACTTCGATGTTTCGCTTGAACTCGGTCGGCTGCAGCTGCTCTGCTGGTTGCTGCTTCTTCTTCTTCTTGCCCTTGTCTTTCTGTTTGTCGACATAGTCCAAATTTTTTCCTCGATTGTCTTCTCGCCGAGCTGCTGTTCCGGCTCCGGCAGCCGTTCGACCGGGCCTTCCGGCTGCTGCTGCTGCATCATTTTTTTTAAACTTCTCCCCGAATATTAAAAAAAAGATATGCCACTGGTCTTGAGTGACAGGACGCGCTTGCTAGTCGACCAAGCCGAACCGGCGAAGGCCGTGGTAAAGGCAGCGCTCAACAAGGCCAAGAAGAAGCAGGCCAAGAAGAAACCCGTTGTCAGTAAGAAGAAGTAGCAGGTTTTTTTTATTTTCGCCGCCAGACAGTTTGATAAAAAGATTCGACCCAAAAATGAAGCCCTGGCGCAAGAGGCATGCCGGCCGCGCTTTTACCAGCGATGCGCCTGTTTCCTTCAAGAAGCAGCGCACTGGGTTTGTGGGCGGCGGATCGGTCGAGATGGCGGCCAAGACCAGGGAAATCATGAAATATGCCAACCCGCAGCTCTCGGCCGTGCTGGATGCGGTTGCGCCAGCAACCGTGCCTGCTGCCACTGCCGCGAAGGCCACGCATGCCGCGCCGGTGCTACAGTCGTTTGACAGCAGTGCGGCTGTCATAGTGCACGACGACGACGACAAGAAGAACTCGGCGGCCTCCGCGCCGGTGCTACAGTCGTTTGACAGCGGTGCGGCTGTCATTGTGCACGACGACGACGACAAGAAGAGCTCGGCGGCCGCCGCGCCCGCCGCTGACGCGAAGACCCCTCCAGCCGCGCCGGTGCTCCAGTCGTTTGACAGCAGCGCGGCTGTCGTAGTGCACGACGACGACAAGAAGGACAAAAAGAGCAGCGCTCAGCCAGACCTCACAGTGCCGTCTAATCTTAGAAAGGGAGAAGCAACATTTCGCCATTGTCCAGTTGAATAAATGAGTAATTGGTTATCTGCTGGTGTGCCTGTAACTAACACATCGCTGTTGCTATCTATACTTCCAGCTGCTGACACCTTATTATTATTGTCTTGATGCTCAAATATCCATTCATCAACATCTTTGGTATTTAGTAAATTAACTCCTGTTATATTCTTCCTTCCCATACTAATGTTGCCTGTTTCATCAACATTTATCGGAAATGTTTTATTTACCCAGTTTATTGAATTATATGTTAGATAACTATTCATCGCCACTGGTGCGGTTATGACTACATCAGAAAGTGTGTCTATTGACCCCAGGGTGGTATTCCTCCATTTACCATCCACATCATTGTATGTTAAGTATTGACCGACCGTTGGTGTGGATATGTTAGTGTCTATCAAATTGTATAAACTGGTTTGATGCGGATTACTCGTATTAGAGCGGTGTTGAGTTGAGGCTTTAACCTCGTCATTGTCCCTCACTCGTTGCTCAGTGTAGTATAGATTTTTTCCTTCTTTAACGTCCGCCGTGCTTTTGGTAGCCAGTCGTGTGTCAAATCGACCGTCAGTGAAATAAAGATTTACGGGGTCGGCATCTTCTGGCACTCTATCTGTATTTAAGCCAATAATATTAGTGTTCGTTAAGTCTAAGTTAAGAATATTTAGACTATCGACGGCTAGCTCATTAAGACCTAATAAACTTTTGAATTGACTCATTGAACCAAAACCGGAGGTGTATATTTAGGATAATAATTAATTCGAATAAAAATTATTTTTGGTTAGATATACAACCGAAACAAACTATGCCGAGAGGTAATACAGAGATTGCCATAAAGAACCTTGAAAAAGCGACTGTAATGAAGAAGCAATATGCTAGGCAGAGAAAGATTGAAAGGGCTAGGGAACTACTTGCTGAGGAAGAGGCTAAAAATGTGAAAGAAATGACCAATGACGAAAAGATGGACCACATTACTAAGAAGCAGTTGGCAAAAGATAGGATTGATGGTAGAGACGGTGAGATAAGTGAGGAAAGCAGCTCGGATGAAGATGTTGAACACGACTTTGTTGATATAGTCTCCCAACGGGTTGCGGGTATGAAACTTAAAGCCAAACAGAAGAAGGTGAAGAAAGTGGTAAAAAAGAAAGTTGAAGAGGAGAGCGAGAGTGAGAGCGAAAGTGAGGAAGAGGAAGAGCCTAAGCCTAAGAAAGGATGGAAGAAGACTAGCCGTGTTAGTGTCAATGTTTATAATCAACAACCCTATAAACCAAAAAAAGAAAGTAATGATGTTTCAAAAATGTTTCTTAAATTTTGAAACTTTTTAAAAATCTTTCAATATATGAACCTTTTTACAACCTACGGTCGTAGACAGTAAAAAAAGCTTCATACGTTTTTGCAAACGTAGCTTTGCAACCAAAAAAATTCGGGTCGTAGGGTGTCCCTACAATGGACCATAAACACTGAAACGGAGGCGGAGTCTCCGCAAGATAAGGAAGAACTTGAAAAACAGAAAATTGAAGAAGCTTCTGAAATACACCATCAATCTAAGAACCCTAAAAAATGGAATACTATACTAGCCCCTGAGCCTGAACCATTAAGCCAAGTGTTTATTGACCTTACGGATATGTCTAAAATAGCTACTAAGAAAGGAAACAAAAACTACAACTTTGGTTTAGTAATGATTGATGTTTATTCTCGTCGTGGTTGGATTGAACCGATCAAAAATAAATCAACTGGCGAAGTATTGGAAGGATTAAAGAAAATGCCGAAACCTAAAAGGATTACGTCAGACAACGGCAGTGAATATAAAGGACAATTCGCAGAATACTTCAAAGAGAATGGAATTCAACATACTACAAACGAAGTTGGCGACCACCGAGCTATGGGTATAGTAGATAGATTTATTAGAACAATAAGAAATGATTTAAATTTTATGTGGGAAGTTAATGACGATTTTGTTTGGGTTCCTTACATTTATGAAATTGTTGATAATTATAATAACACATACCATAATACAATAAAAGCAACACCTATGGAAGTCTATGAAGGTAAAAAGAAAAACGATTAAGAAATATACAGGGCTGGTCTTATTAATAAATTTCCTAAGGGCTCAACCGTTAGAAAAGATCTAGAAAGAACGGTTTTTTCTAAGGGTGATGTTCAGTATTCAAAGAAAGTATATACAGTTAAAGGCCTGAAAGGTTTCAAGTTAATACTTGGTGACCACGAATTAATTAGTCCTCAACAATTATTAAAGTCCAAAATGAACGAACAAAAACCGGAAGAAGTTAAACCTCAACTAGCCGACAAAGTTAAAGAAGCAACTAAGGAAAAAAAGACCGGCCAGCAACTCAAAAAAGAAAGTATTGACAGCAATAATATTAGAACGAGCAAAAGAGAAAAAAAGAAAGTTGAAAAGTTGAATTTATAATTAATTTCTTGATACATTAATTTTTTTCATTCCTAGTTCGTGATAGACTGATTGAAGGTGTCTTGTTTTGTATCCTCTAGTGGTTTCATATCCACATTCACATATCCATTTGCTTGAGAAATAGTTTCTGTTCCATTCATTTCTGTATTGTCTTTTATTTTGTTGAACTTGTTTGTCATTATATTTCTTCCACACTTCATATTTAGGTCTTATGTTTTCTTCATAAAATCTATTTGCTTCTTCCAATGCTTGTTCTTCGTTTCTTTTTCCGCTAATACAAAAGTTTTTAACTTTAGTTTTGTTTTCTTCCCCCCATCTTACAACCACCCTTGGAGACTTTTCATTGTTCATAACATACACACCTCCTTTGTTAATTTTCTTTGGAATGTCTGTCATTTTCTATATGTGTTATACATTTATGTCTATAATATAAAATTATTTTTATAACAACTTATTTGTCCGTTGCCGTTTTGTCCCTGCGGGCCGGCCGGTGTCCACGTTGCACGCGGAGCGTTGCAATGTGTCTCTGTGTGGCGGGTGGTATGTCGTGAAAAAGTGTGCCGAAGTGCGTCAATCGTCAAAAATCGACGACAGAGAAAAAACTCGTGTGTCAATGCGTCAAAAATCGACGCAGACGACAGAGCTAAAACGCGTGCGTCAAAGCGTCAAAAATCGACGCTCAGACGCATTGAAGTACGGCTGTTCAATTCTATTTTACTTTTGTTTTTGGATCCGGGCTCAATTTCCTTTTGTCCGTTTCCACTTTTTCCCTGCTGTTGCCATTTTGTCCCGGCGGGCCGGTGTGTGTCTCTGTGGTGGGGGGTGTATGTCTTGAAAAAGCGTGCCCAAGTGGCACCCTATACTACTTCTATATGTATGTATGTATCGTATGTTTTGTATGTATGTATATATCTATGTATGTATGTATGTATGTATGTATGTATGTATGACTTATGTATGTATGTATGTATGTATGTATGTATATATGTATGTATGTATGTATGTATGTATGTATGTAGTATGTATGTAGTATGTATGTATGTATGTATGTATGTATGTATATATATGTATGTATATGTGTGTATATGTATGTATGTATGTATGTACATATGTATGTATGTATGTATGTACATATGTATGTATGTATGTATGTGTATGTATGTATGTATGTATGTATGTATGTATGTATTTATGTATGTATGTATGTATGTATGTATGTACATATGTACATATGTATGTACATATGTATGTATGCATGTATGTATGTATGTATGTACGTACATCAATCTATCTTGATTTGTCGATTGGCCTGAAAGAACAGGCTGCCAATTTGCCCAGGGTGTGATAATCTATTGCCTTTTTGTCCCGGCCCGCACAGGGAAAAATGACATTTGCCATCCACAACCACAACTTTCGGGTGACTTGCTGTTTTTGAGGTCACCGGTGCCACCAGTTGATACAGCCGAAATAAGTAGTGATTCCGACAATAAAGGCAATGCCGAAATGTCCATATGTGTTGCCCTTTTCGACCGTATCACGCTGGGTGGCGTCGGGTGGCAGGAAAGACATGATTTTTGTGGTGGCAGGATTCTGGAATTTTTTGGCAGCCAAACTTTGCGGCTTTCCCCTGCACTCAATAGTGGTCCGTTGAAGTCGGGAGAAGTGCCAATCGACTGTTCAGGACACACGCTATCAGAATATGCAATAAACACTTTTCTGGTGGGCGGTGGCACCGGGCACCCACCCACAAGTACGGGTCCCCTTAATTGTGAAATACCCCCCCTGCCACAATTTTTGAGTGAAAACCCCGACGACTGACCGAACGGTAAACCCACACACACCCCCCTCGGACACCCACGGAACATGCGCCCGACCACGGGTACAGGGGAGCATGGGTACAAGGGAGGCGGGTACAGGGGAGCATGGGTACAAGGGAGGCGGGTACAGGGGAGCATGGGTACAAGGGAGGCGGGTACAGAGGAGCATGGGTACAAGGGAGGCGGGTACAGGGGAGCATGGGTACAAGGGAGGCGGGTACAGAGGAGCACAGGTACAAGGGAGGCGGGTACAGGGGAGCATGGGTACAAGGGAGGCGGGTACAGGGGAGCATGGGTACAAGGGAGGCGGGTACAGGGGAGCATGGGTACAAGGGAGGCGGGTACAGGGGAGCATGGGTACAAGGGAGGCGGGTACAGGGGAGCATGGGTACAAGGGACGCGGGGTACACGCCCCCTCCTACATTATCTCCATGTTTGCAAAAGTTGGGTGTGGGTGTGTGTGCAGTCGCCATGACGGTACTGGCGGTTCCAGACCTACCAACCACCGCGCCGGTGTCGGCTGCCAAGGACACCAGCCTGCCTACAGACGTGGACACCAGGCGTCCGGCGAGCAGGAGCGACAGGCCCGAGAAGAAGGCCAGGAAGGCCGGCGAGGCAGGTGCGGAAGAAGGTACCCCCCGGCCGTTCCAGCCCATGGGCCGTGTGCTCGGCGTCGAGGAAGTCTCGTGGCTCAACAAGGACCAAGAGCAGTCGGCGGGCTGGGACACGTCTATGCTACTAGACGGTGTACAGTACCTGCGTGTGAGCTTTCGCAACCAGGTCACCGGCAAACTCAGGAAAGTCTACGAGCCCCTGGAAGCGGTACTGGCCTGGAACGAGCACGACCCGGTAGAGCACGCACAGTGGGTGCGAACGATAAACGAGGAGGTAGTTGCAAAGCGAGGCTCGTGGAAGTGTCTTGGCGATGGTTCGGTCTTGCCTGCGGCTGTAGTGACGCCCGGTTTGGCTGGGGTCGCTGCAGTTGCTAGCAAGGTCCAACAACGCTTCAAGCACCTCCAGAGGTACGCGTGCGCAGCTTTTGCCCTGTTCAACGTGCTGGACGCGCCGCGCCAATACAACAAGAAGATGCGCACGTTCAAGAAGAGCATCAAGTCTCTCGCCGTCTTCTTCGAGTTTGTCGACTGGTTGCAGAACCCCGATCTCGTGGTCTGCCGCCAGCCCGTCGTCGCCAGGAGCCTCAACAAGCTGCTCGAACCCACGCAAGTGCTGGCACTAGTTACCAAGGGCACCCACTGCTTCGGGATCGACTTTGGGAGACGCCTGCTGTTCGACGGCCGTTCTGACCACGCCCACGTGCTGTGTGAGCCAACGCTGCTGCACCACGGCTTCAAGCAAGGTTCGCCCTTCGAACTCATCTCTGTCTCTCATCCCGGCTTCAAGAAGCCAGTTTAAGACTTAATCATTAAAAGGGTTCCGGGGTCCGGTCGGGTCTGTCGGTCGACACCGTGCCAGTGCCGGTCGACACCGTGGAAGTGTCGGTCGACACCTGTTTGGCCTGGCTTGAGACATTTATGACACTGTTTTGGCCTGGGTGGCCGGGGGGGGGGGGGGTCTGGAAAAAAAGTGTGATTTTGGGAGGGGGGGGGGTACCCCGGCCAAAAAGTTATCATAAGTGTCATAAATGTCATAAAAAAATTTAGCTAAAAATTAAAGGAAAAACCCGGCCAGAAAGGACAAGGGACCACCACCCGCCCTTTTTCCCGGGTGGCCGGCGCCATGAGACATTTATGACACGATTTTGGCAGGGTAGCAGGGGGGGGGGGGGTCGGAAAAAATAGGTGGTTTGGGAGGGGGGGGGTCCCTCGGTCCAAACCGTGTCATAAGTGTCATAAATGTCATAAAAAATTTAGCAAAAAAATAATGGAAAATACGGACAACACACACACACCAACCACCACCACCACCACCCACCCTTTTTCCTGGTGGCCGGCGGCAGTCAATACCCACCACTCGACCGAACTTTTTTGGCGGGGCCGGCCGGTCGCACGAGCCTCGGCGGTTTCGTCGTCGTGTCTCGGTCACAACCCTCGAGTTTCGACCGAGGGCAAGTGGGTAGCAGCCAGGATCGAACCCCTTGTCGGCCGTACCACTGGGTGTGGACAAAAATCCTCTGAAACTTACCGCGCCGCAAACCAGGGGGAAATTTTCGCGAAACTTTTTGTCTCATCCCGGGTTTTCTTCCTGCTTAGGTACCACCGCGCGAAAATGATGCTGGCTGTGCGGAACAAACGACTTTCCGCTGGGACGGACGCCCAGCCCGCGAAGCGACGCCGCCGCCTGGAGCTGCCCCCGCTGACGCGCCCGGCCCCCCGCGAGCCTATGCCCGGACACGCCCGAGATGTCATGGCGCGCCACTACGAACGCATGGTCTATAGCAAGCCGGTGTGCGAGACACTATTAGGCCTGATGGACGCGCCGGTCGACATATCCGACCGAACGGTTATGGGTCGCTGTGTTTCTGAGGGCGGTCCTGGCGGCGGTGCCGGTTGGGTGTGCAGTGACACTGGTGGTAACGCGTGGTGCTCTGTACTTGACATACTGCTACTGGAAGACTACGACAATTATCCGACGAGAAGCACAGTGGCTGGTCTGATCGCGGCCGAGCACGCGGGTCTACACCTGCTGGAGGCGGAATTTAGTATGCCATCTGCTCTCGCGAGTGTGGTCAGGGCGTACGTCAACCCTGTCTACTACGAGCCACTGGAGGTCGGTACGTGGAGCAAGCGCTGCAACCATGGCCTGCGGGAGTTTCTGTACTTTAACAGGCTAACGAGCGGATTTTATGCGCCGGTTATCGGTCGTGCCGACCCGTCGGAGAGTGAATGGATCATTGCGGGCGATTTACGGCAGCCTGAAACTCGCAGGGAAGCGAGGAGGTTCTACAAAACGGTTGCGTCCATCCGCAAGTGCAAAGACAAGTACTGGAAGGACGAGGAGAAAAAATTCAGCAGACGCCTCCGCAAGTTCATCCAGTTAGTGGACGAGAAGAGACGTAGCGTTCTGACTAATTAAATTACTTTTTTCTTCTCTGTTTTAATACTATTATAGTGTTTCCGGAATGTTGGCCGTTTGCCCTACTTGTGGCGCCTGCTTTTTTGAAGGCCAGCTGTACTGGTCAGGGACTTACAAAAAAGGGGACCCTCGGGACTTGGCCTCGCTCATGTGCCGCCCTTATGGCGACGGCGCTTGCATCAACCCCGCTCGCGACGTCCCTGGTGGAGACACTTGGGAAGAACGCATGCGCTTCGTTGACAATTTTCTAGACGAGATCATGTAAACTAATTTAAAAAACTTCTCCTCTTGTTATATTATCTAATCAGCAACAAATGGAAGTTGCGAGGTCGTACAAGCGGCGGCGCCTCGACGGTGCGACCGACGACTTTGTGCTACCGGTCGACGGACAGAGTGGCGACGTCCTTGTTTCGGACGGCGACGGGGGCGTGAGATGGGCAGCGGGCGGAGTGGCCGCGAACGACGCGGTAGCGCTTAATACGGCTCACAGGCTGACTACGTTCGGGAACCCGCACTTGGTGGATTTAGCCGACCTGATTACCTTGACGCTGGATACCGAAGCGAAAACTAACCAGCCGGCCGGGATGACTTCTAACAGCTCCGCTGGCTTTGCGGCCTCGGCCTCTGGCAATTCCGCCCAGGCCTACCTGGCTTTTGACAGCGACTTCTCGACCTTGTGGGGCACCACTGCTCCCGACAGCTACAGCGGCAACAGCTACACTGCCATGATCGAGACGATGGTCGATAATCTCCCTGTGCCTGGTGCGTGGCTCCAGCTCGATCTAGGCCAGCACTCCAAAGTCACTGCTTACCACTTCACGTCTGCGGGTGCTATTACCGCGCCCAGAGACTGGGTAGTCGCTTATAGCGCGGACGGCAGCCGGTGGTTCACTTGGGACAGCCAGACGGCCCAGACCTTTGTCGGCGACAGCCTGCGCACGTTCACGCCCGCGACCGCGGCCGAGTACGCCAGGTACTTGCGCGTAATCTGCACCAAAAACAACGGGGCGGGAGTTTGGTACATGCGGAGCCTGGCCTTCGACTACCAGCTGTACAGTGCCGGCTGCATCGAGAACACCAGTTATCCGACCAAGGCCTCTCAGCTGGCGCCCAAGGCGTACGTCGACCACCAGGTGGCAGGAGCGGTGAAATTCCCGTCGATCATGCTACCCAAAACGACTGTATTGTGACCATGGACCCAGACGGCTCGATCTTTGCGGTCAAGGACAGGACGCTCAAGCAGCCGTCTTTGGCTCCTGGCGGCAATGGCGCAATCGTGCTCATGGACACCGACTACACGGTCACGACGATCCCGGACACTCTCGCGAGGCTGCCTAACCCTCTGCCCGCCTCGACAGCACAGCTGGTGACGGTCGATCCGGACGGTGTGCTAGGCCTGAGCAGCCAAGTAAGCTCGTCGGCGCTCACGCTGACAGGGGCTGGCGGCAACAGTACTCTTTCCGCGCCTGCCACCGGCTCCGTCGCGCTCAAGCTGCCTGTGGCCCTGCCCAGCGCAGGCACCAAGCAGTTCGTCACGCTCGACAGCGCGGGCCAGTTCGCTACCGGTGCCATTGGCTTCCAAGGGGGGGACAGTGTAGCAATCGGAACTTTAGCGGGCGACGGACAGCAACCATTCGCCGTCGCAATAGGCACTCAGGCAGGCGCGAGTGGACAGGGCCAGTTTGGAACTGCCGTTGGCTACCGGGCGGGATACTCTGGCCAGTTGGATCTCGCCGTCGCGATCGGTGCCTACTCCACGGAGAGCACACAAGGCAATTCATCAGTCTCTGTCGGTCCCTATGCTAGTACGCTCGGCGTACGGTCGGTTGGGATCGGCAATACGGCTATCACGGGTGCTGCCGCCCAGGAATCGGTCGCAATAGGCTACAGAGCAAAAGCAGCGACATCTCACTCAATCGTGCTGAACGCCACGGGCGCTGAATTAGTGTCCGCTAGCACCGATGCTGCTTATATCAAGCCGCTGAGGTCGGGCGTCGATTCTACTGCCAGCGAGAAGGCGACACAGTGGAACAGTACGACCGGCGAACTCACCGCCTCTAAATTTACACTCCCTCTTTCGCTGCCCGCCAGCACGTCACTCGTTTCCTTGACGAGCGCGGGCCAGGTAGGTGCGTCAGCGCTCAAGGTACCGGCGTCACTGCCTGGCAGCACTTCGCTAGTGACACTCGATTCCGGTGGCCAGCTCGCGACAGGGGCTGCTAGCTCGCTGTCACTCAGCGGGGCTGGCGGCACCAGCACGCTTTCCGCTCCCGCCTCTGGCTCCTCTGCACTCAAGCTGCCGACAGCCCTGCCGGGCGGCACTTCGCTAGTGACACTCGACTCTGGTGGCCAGCTCGCGACAGGGGCTGTTAGCTCACTATCACTCAGCGGGGCGGGCGGCACCAGCAGCCTTTCCGCTCCAGCCTCTGGCTCCTCTGCACTCAAGCTGCCGACAGCCCTGCCGGGCAGCACTTCGCTAGTGACACTCGACTCCGGTGGCCAGCTCGCGACAGGCGCTGCTAGCTCGCTGTCACTCAGCGAAGCTGGAGGCACTAGCACCCTTTCCGCTCCGGCGTCCGGCACTTCTGCACTCAAGCTGCCAACCGCTCTACCAAGCAGTACTAGCTTGGTGTCGCTGGGCTCCGACGGCGCGCTGTTGTACGGGGACCAGGCTATCTCGCATGGTCTGAGCCTTGTAGCCACTTCGTACGTGAAGAAGCCCAACAGCATGGCGAGTAACAGCTGGAACGGCCTGGTCGCGAGTGCTTCCACTTCCGGGAACGGGAACGCGTACGACGGCTTCAACACGGGATCAAACTTTTCCTGGCAGAGCAACACTAGTACCTACAATGCCACGAGCGGCGCCTACACTTCCAGTTCCAGCAAAACGTTTTCGGGTGTAGCGTACCCCGGAGAGTGGCTCCAGCTAGATTTTGGCACTGGGGTCGTCCTGCAACAGTACTACCTACAAGCCCAGTCCAGCGGTCTGGATAAATCGCCAAAGACTTGGCAGGTGGGCACGTCGTTAGATGGCACTACCTGGACGCTGTGGCACACTAGCTCGTACACCTTTGTCGACGGCACTTCCATCACTCTCGCGCCGACCGACACCGCCAGGGCCGCCCGGTACGTGGCCATCGTGGTTGCTACTATCAAGGCAGGAGGGAGTTCTAGCTGGTGCGGAATCAACCACTTTGGCTTTGACTACACCTCGTGCCCCGCGATCAAGAACATAGCGGCGCCGCTCGTTAGCACCGACGCTGCCAACAAGGCCTACGCGGACCTGCTAAGTGCTTCTGCGCTGAAGCTGCCAGTGTCTCTGCCCTCTGCCGGACAGACGGCCCTGGTCACGCTGGACAGCAGCGGCAACTCGGGCACGGGCGCCGCGACCTCGTTAACGCCGTACTCGTTCCCTGTCTGGAGCAACGCCTCGTCTAACAGCGCCACGTGGTCATTGTCAGCCTATGCTTATGAAACAGGTTATGGCGATACTTGGCAGCCGTGGAGAATGTTTGACAATATTTACCACAGGTGACACGGGCTTTTTAGGCAAGATATTTTACAACAGCAGCGGAGTCTACACTGCATCGCTCGTCACTGGTCTCGGTTACACTGTGCAGTCAACTAACGGGGTACAGGGAGATTGGTTTCAGCTGCGTCTCGTGGACGGGACTAGCATGCGCCTGAAGGACTTTGACTGGTATCCGCGCCTGGCCGAGGTCAACCAGTGGTCTACTTGGCCCCGGCGGATAGCGGTGTTCGGCTCTAACGAAGCGTCCGCTACTCCAAGTAGCTGGACAGAGCTGTACCGCTCCGGCAGCGACATGCCTACTTGGCTAGTCTCCGAGCTTTACAGGACTTTCACTCTTACTAGCCAGGGCTACTACAAAGTCTACCGCTTTGTCATAGAGTCGCTCTATGTCCCCGTAGGCGGGAATGGTTATATACGCATCGCGGAGATCAAGCCCAGGTTTTGGACAGGGAAACAGGCATTCGCGATCGACGCTGATGGTTATATCGTGTTCGGCTCGACCCCGGAGTCGCACGCACACACGTCGCCACTGACGATCGGCACCTCCACGCTCACGAGCACCGGGGCGGTCGCGCTGAGTCTGCCTAGCGCGCTGCCGTCCAACACGTCCTTCGTTTCCCTGTCTAGCGGGGGGCAACTAGCCGCCTCTTCTGTCAGAGTGCCTGCTAGCCTGCCCGGCTCGACGTCGCTGGTCACGCTGGACTCGGCGGGCCAGCTTGCGGCCAGCTCGTTGTTGCCAGCCCCCACGCCGGTCCAGACCGCCGTTCTGAGCCTGACTTCTGCGGGGCAGATGGTGACCCAGAGCACTTCGACCACGGTCGTGACTTCTGGCTCGGTGACGCTGCCGACCTGGACTTCCATGTCGGCCTATACGCCTACCACGGACCCTAACTGGGTGCTCAGCCACTCTTCCGCAGTTGTAGGCCAGGAGAGCTATAGAGTTTTCGATGGTGTCGCTGCAAATGGCTGGACTAGCCTCGGCAACTACAACTCGGACGGGAGTATCAACACGACCAACAACGCCGTTACCAACGTGGACAGCAGCAACGTGTACGGCGAACACTTTACGCTCCAGCACCAGCGGCGCCGTTACAGAATCACGAGCATCGCGTTGACTAATACCTCTTCTCTCGGTAGCTCAACCAAAAGCTTCACGTTGGCGGGGTCGGACAATGGCAGTACCTGGACACTGGTCTGGTCCGGTAACTTCTCTTTTACCACGACGTTACAGACCCTGAACTCGAGCGCGCCCGCTTCGGCCGCGTTCTATTACTACCACCGGTTTATTGTCACTTCGACAAATTCGAGTACACAGGCCGCCGTGGGGACCTATGCGCCCGTCGTTGAGTCCGAGGGCGTGTCGGCCACTGCCACGGGCCTCACGGGCGTGGATACGCTCACGAGCGGCAAAATCACCACGACGTTGCTGACCGCGCTGCCTTCCGCCGGCACGGACCGCGTGGTGCAGATCAACGACCTCGGGCAGTTCGAGCTGGGCACCTGGGACAACGGCCACTGGCTGTGCGAAACAGTGCTGACTTTTGCTAATGGTGCTGCCAGGATCATGACTTACGACAACACGGTGAGAATTGCATCTTCTTTCGGTAATATCACTTACTTAACTAGCAACTCGGGCAACGCTTCTACCAGCTACACCACGTTCCAGAACACTTCGGGCATGACCAGGAAATGGCTGCCTGCGTCAAATTCAAAAACACTGCCACGAGCAGTCCCATGAACGCCGAGGCCTGGGTCGAGAAGAGCGCTAGCAGGCCGGCCAGCAACGTGGCCATCGCGACGGCGCGCTGGCTGCACTCTTCTGCCTTTACTAGCAACGGTACTTCTTTCAACGGGCAGTATACGACAGTGAATCTGTCTGGCGTAGTAGAAGTGGCCGCGAACGAGTACATCTGGATCGAGGTTACTGGAGGTACAGCAACTGCCGTAAGTTTCATTGCAAACATTGGATCAGCCGTCTATGAAAGAGGCTTTGTGGCTATTACCGAGATTCCGGGCTGATTTTTTTTCTTTCGAGTCTGTATTTTTTAATTAAAAATGGACGCGTTGCGACAAGCACTAGCTGAGAACGAGAACGAGCTGGCCACGTGCCTAGCCCGCCGCCGAATACTGGCGGTCGAACGAGAGAAGTTACAGCTGCAGATCGCGCTGTGTGAAAAGGTCTGCTGTGACAAGGACATGCGCGAGCAAGTTAAGACGCTCATCCAACAGCAAGAAGAGGCCGAGGCGGCAGCAGCCGAGGCAGCCGCCCACGCGGCAGCAGCCGAGACCGAAATGGCACTAGAAGAGACGATCGTAGAGATGCCTGACACCATCAATGGCTAGAAGTCCTGGTCTAGGCCCCATTCCGGCTCCTTGGCCGGCGCCCGCGCGTACTCGCTCACTCTTTTCTCGAAAAAGTTGGTCTTGCCTACCACGCCTAGCTGCTCCATGAAGGACAAGGGACACTTGGCCACCCCGTACAGCTTTTCGCTCAGGCCCAAGTTCTGCAGCAGGCCGTCGGCCACGAACTCAACGTACCGTTCCATCAGCGTCGCGTTCAGTCCCAGCAAGGCCACCGGCAGCGACTCGCTGATGAACCTCCGCTCGACCTCGACACAGCCGGCCACGATCTGGAAAATGCGCGACATCTGCAGCTTGTTCGACACGTGGTGCTTGTACAAGTGGCACGCGAACAGGCCGTGCTGTGTCTCGTCCCGCGCAATAAACTCGTTCGAGGTGCACAAGCCCTGCAGCAGGCCCGGGTGCTTTTGTTTCAGCCAAAAGATGGAGGCGAAAGAAGAGGCGAACTGGACAAGTTCCACATAAGCGAACGCCACCAACCGCTCGGCAAACGAAGACCGGGCCGGGCTGAGCCACTGCAGCGCCCACTTGGCTTTTTGTGCGACGGTCGGGACCTGCGTGATCGCATTGAACAACTTGTCCTTCTCTTGCTGGTCGCTGATGATCGTGTCGATCAACAGGCTGTAGGTCCGCGAGTGTTCGGCCTCATTAAAGATCTGGTAAGAATAAAAAAGTCTGGCTTCCGAATATTGCACTTCGGCCAAGAAATTGGCGGCCAGGTTCTCTTGAATGATGCCGTCGCACGAGGCGAAAAAGCCCAGCACCATCTTAATAAAATGCTGCTCGTCCGCACTCAGTTTCTTGAAATCGGCCTGTTCCCGGCTCAGATCAAGCTCATCTCCCGTCCAGAACGACCGCAGGGAAGCTTCATAGAATGAATACAGGTCTGGACGCCTGATGGGAAAGAGACAAAACCGCGATTCTTCCGGCACGAGCAGTTTTTCTTCAGTGTCCATAATTCGCTCAGCTGCCTGTTGTCCAGCTTCAGCAAGGCCATCTCTTTTAATACTAAAGGAAAGAGGATATATTTTTTTCTTATGGCGCAAAACAGAAACAAAGACTAACTATGTTGCAAAGACGTAAGACCGAACAACGGCTGATGCCCTCGTCACCAGAGTCCATCACCGTAACCTCGCACGAGCTCGCACTCGAGCTCAAGCGCAGCTACAGCGATTTCAGTTGGAAGTCAGTGCTGCAGCTCATTGTTCACGGGGTCAAATACCTTGCTCTCTATACTAATCATACTGGCGAGGAGAAGAAGCAGATCCTCATTTCCGTGCTCGTGGACTTGTGTCCTGACGACAACGTGGACAAGCTGATCCCGCCAGTAGTCGATGTCATCTGGGAGCTCGTGAAGGCCGCCCTCGCTTCCAACTGCTGTGAGCTGTGTCCCAAGGTCTGCACTATCAGCTAAGTAGGCATCGGGATCAAGTGTCTGCCCAGCGTCACGGGCGTGCCCTGGTGAAGCCTGACCGGTTCGCCGCTCGTCACCATCTGTGCGCGCGCTTTGGCCAGCTTCTCGCGGTCCAGGCGGTGCGCCCACAACACCGGGCCCGGTATAACCTGCTCGTTCGAGCGCACTTTCTCCAGAGCCATGGTAATCTTGACTAGCAGCACGTCCGCTGCTAATCTAAAGCGTCTCTTCTTGGTCATCTCGATCGAGAGCTCGTTCTTGACCATCTCAAAAAGGATCTCACAGGAGAAGTGGCGCTCTGCTTTTTGCCCAAAGTTGAAAAACGAGTTGGTCCCCGATATGATAGCTACCAAGATTAAACACGTGACGCTGACCCAGTCGTAGCCCGTCCGGCCCGCTTCACACGCCTTGAAGCCGAAATTTCCCACGATAACGGAACAGATCGCCGGCACGATCGTAGACAGCAAGCCAAACAACAAAAAACGGTTGTAGTAGTAGTAGCCGGCAGAGTTGTTGAGGCGCGCGTGCAGGGCACACTCGTCCACCACGCTGGCAAAATATTGCTCGTGCCTCGAAGACCACTTCTCTTCCTCTCGCTTGACGTCGCTGTCGTCCGAGTCATGGTTGTCGCTCGACTGCGACCGCATCGCCAGGATTTTATTCTCGTCCATCTTTACTTTTGGTGGTGGGAAACTGCAAGATTTAAAAAAAATGTGCGACTAGTAGCAGCGCGCGCACACCGACAGCCCCCCCCCCCCTTGCCGACTTGCACATTGGCTGTAAAAATTTTACTGTGCAAGTCGGCATGCGATCGCATGGCCGGGATTTTATCCTCATCATGGTAAACTGCAAGCTTTAAAGGAATGTGCGACTGCTGGGCCGGCGGCCACTCGGTCAACAGCCGGCTTTCGACAGCAGCATCTCCCACTCCGCCCCATTCAAGTCCACCTTGTCCCTGGTATCAGGATTGCACACCTGCAGGTGCAAGTACTTCGTCAGCGTCGAAAACACCACGTACTGGTCGTGCCGGTCCTGCGCCGATGACTGGTAACCTCCCGACGAGGCTAGGAAAGGAATGATCAGGCTGCCCGATTGCACTTTCGTGCCGCGCGAGACCGCGCCCGCCAGCGACACCTCCTCGTAGTTGCCGCCCGTCGAGTAGGCCAAGCTACTGCATTCCTTGATCTTGATGCCTAGCGAAGTCGGCAGGCCTAGAGCCACGACTTGCGGCAAGACGGTGGCCTGGCCCGGCGTTAGTGCAAAGAGCTCGTTCTGGGCCGAAGTCGGGAACCCTAGCACGGCGTGCGCGCTGTCGTCGCCGCTCTTGCTGTAGATGTTGAACTCTGCCGCCGCGGACAGCGTGAACTGCAGCTTGAGCTTGGTGTCGAGATAAACCACTCCGATCGACTGTCCTACCTGTACAAAGCCCTCGTTGATTAAAAGCGATTGCAGCGCGTCGGCCAAAGTCTCCCCTGTATAATTTTGCGACGGGATCGTGATAGTCACGTCGCCCGTGGCCGTCGAGTTCACGTAGAGCTTGTTGTTCTTGAAATTGATGTTGTACGTCGCGTTCGGGATCGTGGCCCAGATGAGCTTGTATCTGCCTTGGATCGCTTCCGACAGAGACAGTCGGAACTCGGCCGAATCGCCCGAGCCTTGCACCCGGTCGCGGTCCTTGCTGCGGACCAGGATGTTCATCTCCGAAATGTTGCGCAGGCCGCTCATTTCCGAAAAAAAATTAAATGTTGTCACTAGTGTAGTGCAAGAGGAAAAAAATATGCTGACGCTCAGCGGCAACAAGCGCCTGCGCCTGGAGGATGTGGTCGAGACCAAACCGCTCCCCTCCATGGTCACTGCTTTTGGCGAACACAAGGTCGCGGAGTCTACCCCGCTAGTGCAGGAGACTTTCCCTTACACTGGCACCCTGAACTCGCGCAAGTTTGCGACCTCTGGCTCCGTGACCACCGCCGCCGGCCTGTTGTCGCTCAGCGGCGCCGCGCAGGCTGAGACGCTCCGTCGCTGCAAGTACCGCGCGGGGCAAGGGCTCGTCTGCCGCTTCACGGCACTGTTCCCTGCCACAGCCAACGTGGCTAATTCGGCCATGGCCGGCCTAGGCGACGATAACAACGGCTTCTTCTTTGTGCAGGATGTGGTCTCTAGGGCGCCTGCGTCTTGAGGATGTGGTCGAGACCAAGCCGCTGCCTAGCATGGTCACTGCCTTTGGCGAGCACAAGGTCGCGGAGTCTACCCCGCTAGTGCAGGAGACTTTCCCTTACACCGGCACCCTGAACTCGCGCAAGTTCGCTACCTCTGGCTCCGTGACCACCGCCGCCGGCCTGTTGTCGCTCAGCGGCGCCGCACAAGCTGAAACTCTTCGTCGCTGTAAGTACCGCGCGGGACAAGGGCTTGTCTGCCGCTTCACGGCGCTGTTCCCTGCCACGGCCAACGCGGCTAATTCGGCCATGGCCGGCCTAGGCGACGATAACAACGGCTTCTTCTTTGTGCAGGACCAGACACGAACCAACAGGCTGCGGATCTTGCACCGCAATGCGAGTGTCGACACTTACGTCGACCAGAAAGACTGGAACCTGAACAACTGCCTGGGCGGCGACGACGTCATGGACCGCAAGGACTGGGCCAAGGGCAACATTTTTCAGATCCAGATGCAGTACTTAGGGTTTGGGGCCGTCATGTTCTCGGTCGAGAGGCAGTCGGACGGGGTGCTAGTCCCAGTGCACCGGATCCAGTACGCGGGCGCCAACACGACGCCTTCGCTCTCCAACGCCAGCTTGCCGTTCAGGCTCAAGACGACTGGTGCGGGAGGCCTGGTGCGCACTGCTAGTGTCGGCGTCCTGGTCGAAGGTCCCGTGAGACAGCTGGGCATTAATTTTGCGCGCACCAACGTGCAGACGATTGGCACGACCGAACAGAACGTGCTGGTGATCCGCAACAAGAGCTTGATCGGTGCGCTCCCTAACAACGACCTGCTGTTCCCGATCCTGCTGACTGCTACGGCCGTCTCGGGCACCAAGCCCATGTTCATCCGAGTGCTCACGCAAGCCACGTTCGGCAGCGCGCCGACCTATTCAAACCACGACACGGCCTCGAATACCGAATACTCCGCTTCGCTGGTCACGGTGTCTACTGGCAATGCGGCGGCCGCGTGCGTCGTGTCGGCCAGTGGCTCGGCGTCTGCCAGCCTGGACCTAAGTCGGCTCAATATCGCTATCGGTCCGGGAGAAGTGCTCTGCATTGCGGCTAGCACTACTTCCGGGTCGGTGGATGTGCACCTGAGCCTGTCCTGGTACGAAGAAAAAAAAGAAAGTTCGTCTTGCATTATTAAAAACAAAAGAGAAGGAGAAAAGAATGAAGATCGTGTCAATTGACCCGGGGCTGAGAAATCTTGGAGTGGTCGTGCTCGAAAAAGACAACAGCACCAACGCCATCACAGTCACGTATGCCAACGTTCTGGACATAGCCAGACAGACGGACACTGACTCCTTCAAGACCAAGTCCCTGTTCGCGTGCCTTAGCGCGATTGAGGAACTGTATAACGCCGATCTCTGTGTCGTGGAAGATCAAAACTTTGGGAGAGCAAATACCAATCCGGACAATCTGCTCATTCAAGCGGCGGCCGGCGCAACTATGCTCAGTCTCGGTGCCAAAGAGCTACTTTACTATCAGTGTTTTAAGTTCAGTTGCTTTTTCTCGCTGACTCCAGTCATGTCCGGACGATTTAAAGGGAAGTACAAGGTACAGTCAAGGGTTCTAGCACAGAATTTAATAGAATCGTTCAACGTTGCAGGTGAGACGAAATGTCTCACAGAGTCGGATCATCTGAGCGATGCCTTCGGTTTAGCGTTCGCCGCGCTCGTTAAAGGGACCGCACGAGGGCCGGGCGGCCAGCTGGCAGTGCGTCGCTCTGAGCCTGTACCGATCCCTGTTGGGGTGCAGACGCGGAAGAAGCAGGAGCAGGAGCAGCCGCCTTGTGTTGGTTCCATTGCTCGGAGATGACCTTCATCCTCATCTTGTGCTCAAGTGCGCGAATCTCGGGGTCCTGCATCTTTGATTTGAAGAACTATAAACAGCGGAAAAGCGATTTTTATAAAAAGCGTGTGCCAGTGACAGTGTTACCTCGTTATTCGCGGATGGCGCCCTGGCCTTTTTTTCCTTGGCAGGGGCGGCAGCAGCGGTGGCTTGTCCACAAGTGTGACAAGAAGACATCTCTAGTTTTGCCTTTGTCCTTTGGTCAGATGAATAGAGCAGAAGAAAAAATTTATTGATTAAAACAAATTTTAACGCTTGTTGAATCGAAACAGAGGAGAAGTTCTCGTTCTTAGTGCTTCCCTGCACGCCGCTTCCAAAATGTCCCGGTCTTCGTCAAAGTAGACATTGACCTTGCGCATAGCTCCTCCCACCAGCCTCTCTGCCTTGGGAGGCTCTTGTCCCTGATGCCTCGCGCGGTACCTGGCAGCCGCCAGCTTGCCCGCTTTGATCAGCAGCGCCGTCCTTTCGGCACCAGTTGGCTTGGGAGAAGAAGCCAGCTGCAGAAAGACGTCCGTCATAGCCAACTCCTTCCTTGCTACTACTGGATCTGATACTGTGACGGAAGCCGTAGCAGTGATTGCGGGCAGAGAGACAATACTCCTCATGGCCTGTACTGCTTGCCGTGCGCTGTTGCGCGCCTCATCTGCGAAAAACAGTGTGTCTCTGTCATCCATCTTGATGCAGAGGAGCTCGAGAACGCCCTTGGAAGCATCCAGCGGCGCCGTAAACTCGGTGATACACAGCCTTTTGCGTGCGTCGATCATCGCGATCTTGTCCTCAATGAGCTCGAGCTCGGTGCGTCGCTTCTTGGCGGGCGGCTCCATCGAGCCCATCACGTCGCGCCTCGTCTTCTCCGACAGCTGCTCGCGCCTCAAAGGCATTGCCGCCTCCAGTTCCTCGTCCCCGACCACCGCCCTGGTTGCGATATTGGCCTGCTCCGACCGCAGCTGTTTTGCTCTTTCCCCGGGTATCAAAGCTAATACCTGGAGCAGCTTGTCAAATGGCAGGCAGTCGACTGGGTTACCTCGTCTGCCATCAGCCCTTATGAACGCCACCTTTCTGAATGACTGGTTGATACCGAGCCCGTCGATGTTTGACTTAATTCTTGTGTAAGTGCGTCGTGCCTCCTTGTCAGAACAATCTTTGAAGGCTGCAATAGCGTCAGTGACAGAAAAGAACCCGTCCTGTCGACGGGCGACAAGCTTTTGAAAGTCTGTCTCTTGTAAACCCATGAGCAATGGGTTTGCCTTGATGGCATCGTTGGCGGTGGCGCCGGTGGCCACAGTCTTGTCGTTTTGCTCTTGCATCATCTTCGTTCGGCTGAATTGTGTCAGTGTCACGGCTTGCGGCCGTTACTTTTTTAAAGCCTTGTTTCAAATCGAGATTTGAAAAAACTCGGCCGGGCCGGGACGATTACAAACCACTGATTTTTCCTTGTCGACTTTTGCGTGAAAATTTTCGACATTTCAACGAGCTCCAAGAATGGAGCTCGTTGAATTTTCACTGGCTTTGCGTAAAATTCTGAACTAGCGCCCAGGCCGTTTTTTGTCTTTTTTCAAATCTCGAGATTTGAAAGAATCTATTATCATGCCTATCGAATTTCTTTATCGAAATTTTGAGTGGTCGGTATCATGCTTGCAAAATTTGTCGGTCTTGCGTGAAATTTGAACCAGCTACAAAAATGTAGCTGGTCGAAAATTTCACGGGTTCACAAAAAATTAAGGCAGAAAAAAAACGTGTGGTGTATAAGCTGAGTACCCCAAGGATGGGATACTCAGCCTTTTGCCGTGTCCGGTGGCAGGGGTGGGCCGCCCGAGAAAATTCCCGGGAAAAATCACAAAACCTCAAAAAGAAGTTTTGTGATTTCCCCGAAATCATGAAATATCATTCTTAATAGTTCACGATTTCCGGACCGGCCGGTGCCGCCACTCTCTCGTCTGGACACCTCACTGGGAAGTACAGGATACACACGCACCCAATCACCCCGACCACTAAGACAGCGATGATTGCTACCACGAGCGGTTCCATTCTCAATTTGCTTTCTTTAATTAGAATACATAAGCTAGAATTTTTAAACCGAGGCCACCTCCAGGCTTCCTCCTGCGTCGTGCAAGTACTTGAAGTACGCTGAGTAGATCGTAATGTCGTATAGACCGTCGACCACACCTCGTTTGCCCGACGTGGTGGCTGTGACAAGCATCTCTTCTTGGGCGTTGTAAGTAGCCGCGGACACGTCGGGCGCCTGCTGGAACTTCAGCTTCAGCTGGTGGAAGTCGCCGCGGGACCAGAGCACGGGCTGGTCGTTCAGGTCCGTGACGGACGCGGTGTACTCCATCGCCGCACTGACCTCCCAGTCGACCGTGTCGGTCGCGCCAACTCGTGTGTTGCTAAACTTGATCTTGACCCCGCACGTGCGCAGCCAGCTCGAGCTAGCCAGCAAGGTGTTGAGGTTCGTTAGTGCGGCAGTGGCGGGCGACGTGTAGCGCCGGTCGGTAATTCTGGCAAAAGTGAGGTCAGAGTCGATGTCAAGGACGGCCACCGTCACGCCCTTGAAGTCCACGGTCAGGCGGTTGGTGTCGTTCAGGGCAAACACCGCGGTGTTGGCGTACCAAGCCCCGTACTTGTACGTGACGGTCGACGCTACCGGCGCGAGGCCGACGTTGATCACCAGACGCTCGCGATTGCCGACAAAGGTCTTGTAGCCGTCCATCACGCCGTCTAACATGTCCTTGGGGTCGTTGGTAAACGGGATCATGTACACGCTGTTGGACTTCAGGTAGGAGCTGCGCACCAACTGTCCCATCGTCTCCTCACGGAAAAAGCGCTCGTCGATCGGGGTCCCTTCACCCAGCTGACTGCGCCCGTTGACATCTTCCAAGTCAATCGTAGCCGAATCTCCGAACGAGTCGTAGGTCATTAAACGCCCCGTGGTGTCGTACGTATACTGCGGGTAGTAGGTAGTAGTGTCAGTGCCAAGGTAGCTGTACGAAGACTGGTCGCCTGATTTGCGGATGAAGACAAACAGCGCCCGAGTGGTGGGAAAATTGATCCAGATCAATCGCCAATCGGTCGGATGCCTTGATGCGCTGGCCATAGGCAGTGTACTGCACAAAGTCGATGTACTTCTGCTCGGCGACCTTGCCCTCCTTCAGCGGGCTCCGGCCCAGGCGCATGCCGTTCGGCAGCTGCGTGCAGCCCGTGATGAAGCGGATCTCGCCCAGGCTGGCAGTGCAGGGCACGGCGGGCGCGGACTGGCCGTTGACTGCCGACTGGGCCGCCACAAAGATCGAACCTCTGGGATAAAATCGGATCTCGAGATCGCCACGCAGCGTGCTCAGGTCCAAGTCCATGCCGTTTAACCAAGTGTGCACCAGCGGCAGGTAGAAGTACTGCTCGTCGTTGTTCTCCCACTGGCGGCCGCTGATCTTGCCTGTCTTGGGGCACATGTTGACCATGTCGGCGATCTGGTCGATGGCCTCTTGCGGCAGCGTGTTGAGCACCAAGTGCATCATGTCGCCGTGATAGCGCGCGATTTCGGTGCCCGTCAGGCGGTGGAGGTACTCGATACGCTCGAACCACATGGTGGTAGGCAAGACTCGCGAGTCGGTCGGCTGGCTGCCGCTGGTCGTGAACGTGATCTTAAATCGCAACGTCGCGTCATGGATCGCACCGGCTTGGTTATTCTCGAGGATAAAGCTAAAAAAAGCAGTGTTGCTCAGCGCCGTGGTCGCGGCGGGGGGGCCCATCAAGGTTTGAGTCCAGCAAGGGCGCGCATTGACCGCACGGGCGTGCTCGGGATCAATCAAGATCTCCTGGCCGTTGCGCGCTCTCTTGCCTGTGGCAACCTTTTGCTGTTTGCTAGCAGGGGGCACGACGACGGTGGCGGAAGACATCGTCGCTGGCAGTATAATATTAAGGACAAAGAAGATTATTTTTTATTTTTTCATAATCATTACAGCCCCGATGGCCGCAGCGCCGACCGCCAAAGGCAGCGCCATGGACTTGAGGCCGCCCTCGGCGTTGTCGCCCAGCTGCTTGGTGGTGTCCATCGCTTCTTTCGGGATGTTGGTCACCTTGTCGATCTGCTTGCCGTACCACTGGCCTATGCCCTTTAGCGTCTTGCCGAACTGCTGGAGGCCCTTACGAGTACGTTCCCTTCTCTCAGCCTTTCTGCGCCCTATGCGCTGCTCCTTGGCGTCATGGGCTTCCTTGCGGGCGGCCTTCTTGGCCGTGTGCCGCTCGTGCCTTTCTCGCGTGCGCTTGCCCATCTTTCTTAATTAAACTTGATAAGTCACGAAAATTAAATTTTTTATTTAAAAGACAATGACTTGGCAGATGCGTTCCATGACTTGCGCAATTTGTCCCAGGAACTGAGCGTCCTTGGCCAGACTTTGCTTGGCCAGAAATCTTTGCTGCAGCTGTTGCAGGGCGGGAGTCGGAGCACGAGTCTTGGCGGCCAGCTCAAACCAGATGCCAGCTTCGCTCTGGACGTACGCGGCGAGCTTGCCGTCCTTGTAGGCAGGCAAAAAGAACTTTTCAACGGTCGCAACTTGTTGCTCAAGACCTAAGTTCCACTGCATCCGCAGGTCCTTGCTCTCGCCTGCAGACAGCAGCCCCCAGTTGTCCAGCACAGTCTCCAGGTCCGCAAAGAGCTTCTGCAGCGCTGGGCGCTTGGTAAGGCCGCCGGAGGAGGTCATCGAGCGTCACGTAGTGTGTGGGCAGCGGCTTGTCGAGGTCGCACGAGATTGATGGGCGCAAGAGCCGCTTGCAACAGGCGCGCACACAGCCGACCACGATGATAGCGGTTGTAACGATCAGAGCCCAGGCCAACAGAGCTTCCTCTTCCACTGGCATTCTTCACTCTAGACTAGCTACACAAGATTCTTTTTTTAGAACCGGTAGTGTCCTTGGCCCGCGGGGTTAGGCAGCCTTCGTAGAAGTACTGACTAAACACTTCCGAAAGTGCGCCGCAAGAATAGCTGCTTGACCGCGTCGCTGTCGCCTACCATCCCAATCTGACCGCGGCCCATGAGCCTGGGCAGCATGGCAAACAACAGGCCTCCACCCGCCACGTGCACGGCCAAGCTAGGATAAGAGGCCAGCCGCCCTTCCTTGGTGCGGTTGAGGACTCTGCTTTGAATGAGGTCAATAGCAGTGGCGGTCACAAAGGCCACGACAGCCAGGCCGGTGCTCTTGCTGACCTGCACTCCGCTGAGGCCCGGGACGGCCGAAAAGCTAAAAACTGCCGGCCCCTGGAACACGACCGGCGCGGCCGCGTAGGCGAAAGCAGCCGCAGCACCGGACCGGGCAAAGTTCTCGAGGGAGAACAGATCGCTCGCGACTTCGGACATTCCTTTCTGGAGAGATGTTTAATTGGCGCACAACAAAAATTTTTTTTTAATTATTCAACTGCTCTTCTTCTTTTCCTCCTCTGGCGCGGGCGCGTCCAGGTTGACCTTTGCGCCTGCTGGACAGAGCATGGTATTCTTGGCGTGCGTGATGGCGGCCGTCTGTGCAGTCAACAAAGCTAGCTCGGTCATAGGGTCCAGGCGCTGCAGGCCGATGCCAGCCCGCAGCTTGGCCCGCTCCAGCAAGAAGCACCACCGGTCGTTAGCAAAGCAGGCCTCTGTTGTGCCCGCGATTTGGTAACGCGACCGGTTCGCTACCAGGTTTTCGAGACAGACGAGCCCTTGCTTGAGCACTGCATCCGCCAGCTCGCCGCTCAGTTCTCCCTCCAGCACTTCCTCGACTTCGTCCAACAACAGCGGCAGCTTCTGCCTCGGCAGCCTGCGCAGGGCTTTCGGATCACAGTTGATGTGCGCCTTCTTGAGCTTGGGTCCGATCAAGGCGCTGCGTCCATAGGCCACGAGAAGCTTGTAGTTCGGGTCATCCCGTAGCACGGGGTCTTCGGTTGCCGCTGATGATGTTGTAGCTCCTCCCAAACGTCTCGCGAGGCTCGCTTGTGAAGGATTGGCCGTCCTGCGCCGTTTGGCGGGTGGGAGAACGACGGGAGCGGCAACAACAGGCGGCGGCTGTTCGACCGGGGGCTCTAGGTTGGCGAAAGGGTCGGTCATCGTGCTTTCGTTGTAGGTAGGCTAGGAGGAAAAAATTTTCACGATCGGCCTCACACCCCCTTCCTCGTTGATGGCTGACCAACCACGCACGGAGCCGTTCTGGCGGTCGACCCAAGACACTGACGGGATCTTGCTCCATTGCTCGTCGCGGATCTTGGCAGCCTGGTATTGTTCGATGAAACCCGCTACATTAATGCAGCCTTCCCACGAATTTCCGTGAGTTCGACGAAGCTCCGTCAGCCAGGGCAGCATAGCGCCATCGTCCCATACCTTGGCGTCTGCGTCCATTGCACAGTTAGTCACGCAGAATTCGCGTCCGTAGACAGAGGTGATCTCGGCGGGCGTGCCCACGAGCAGGACCGCTCCCTTGTACCAAGGAGCCAGCGAGTTCTGTGACAGGCGCTGGGCCACGTCCTTCATGCCTTGGATAACACCATTACCCCCTGCCGCCCCGGCCGCTGACAATGCCCAGTAAATAATTGAACTTGTAGCAAGGGAATCAGTTTGAATGATCGGCCGGGTCTCGATACCATGCTCGACCTGGTTGGTCTGGGCGGCCGAGGACTTTTCGTCCGAAGTATTTACGAGGGGGACAACGGGGCCTCTGTTACCACTCATGGCGACTGAGACTGTTAGTAGTTAATCTGCCCGACAAGAAAATTTTTTTTAATTATTTGCCTCCGCCAAGCAGCTGCTGCTCGCAGCGGGCGGCCTGTTCAGGCGTCACCTCTAGCAAGATGGTGGCATCGGCAATCGCCGGTTGCTTGAACACTTTCTCGATGGGCGCTTCGGCCACGGTAGTCTGCAGGACCTCGATGGCCCTTTTTTCGGCGTCCTCTTGCTGTCGGCGTTTATGCCCTGCGACGTGTGCCTGTTTTTCGTTGATTTTGCCCAGGGCCAGCGCCAAGGTCGGATAAAAAAAAGCCAGGTGTTGCATTTTTTATCTCCTTGTTTTGGCAGCCAGTCAGTTTTTTTTTTTCATTGAGTGCCCCTGAACGCATGCGCGATCTGGTCCGCGTCGAGGACGCTCTTGAGACCGGACAATGCCTCCCGTATTTCTTCATTGTCTTTTTGCTGGATAGCCTTCTCGAGTTTCTGAGCCCTCTCTTGCTGGAAATCAGTGAGGTTGTTAGGCAAGGCACGCAAAATCCACAGTGCCGCGTCTGCAGCAGTGGCATTGGTGCCGAGAAGCTCACCGACATTGCCGTACTTAAACTCCTGCTACTTGCCATTATCTGACCACTCGATTTGTGGAGGTAAACGGTTCGTGTCGCTGGTCACGGCGTATGCCAGGAGGTTTTTCACCGTGCCCGTTGTCATGTCTGCTCCTGTCAGCAGAAGCTTGCCGGTGCCTTCTGTCAGGCCACCTAAGCCCTCTATGAGTTTTACTCCTGCGCCCCCGAGCAGCTTGCCTCCTTCGCTTGCTACGCTGCCCACGCCCGTCGCCAAGCCGCCTATACCACCCCCAAGGCCTGGCGCAGCGCTGCTGGCTGCGCTGCCGATCGTAGTGCCGACCACGTCGGCGGAGCCACCAACAAGAGCGCCGATCAAGCTGCCAACCCCTCCACCGACGGCCGCGATCGTGCCCAGCGCACTGGCGACCTTGGTGGCGCCGAGTGCATTTCCGACCTGGATAGTCAGGACCTTTTGCTTGTGCTTAGCCAGCTCTTTCTGTTTTTGCGCCAGTTGTTGTTTGGACATTATCCCTTTTTGTTCCGCCTCCGCGAACTTGCTCTCGGCCGCGTCAATCTGGGCAAGCATCGCACTCTTGGCCTCTCTGTAGCTTGGCGGCGTTGGCTTTCGTAGCTACTTTACTCTTGAGCTCGCTCATTTCCTTGGCGTCCTGTGCTGCCTTTGCCGTCAATTTGTCCAGATTTGCAATTTCCTCCTCGGCCTTTTCTCTTTGGACCTTGGCCTCTGCCTCTTGCTTGGCGGCTTGGGTAGTGGTTTCCAACAAGTCTCCCTCGGTGTCCAGCTTCTCCTTGGCGGACTCGTTGAGTTTCTTCTTGGCTTCCACTTTCTTGGCCTCCGCTTCGGCCAACTTCTTTTGTTGCTCTGCCTTCTTGAGTGTGGTCTCTGCGTGTAACTTGGCCACCTCATATTCGTGTTTTTCGTCTTCGTACAGCTTGGTGGCCTGGTGCATCGCCACTGCCACATCGATTGGGTCGGGGCTATATTCGTTGAGTGCTACTTGCAGCCGGGAGAGAGCAAGGTTGAGTGCCGGGCTAGGAACCAGAGCTCCGCCGTGGGCTCGAGCAGCTTGTCTTTCCATTTGGTAAACGGGTCTGATCCACCCATTATGGTAGAAAGAAACGAGCCGAAGTTCGAGTCCTTGGTAGCCTGCAGGAGGGTAGCCGCGTCGGCCCTGGTTTGTGGCGTGACGTACGGCGGCATGCTCTTGTGCGGCTTTGTGGCGGCCGCCGCGGGCTTCTTGGTGGGAGGAGGGGGCGGCTCGTCTTCTTCCTTGCCCTCCTCCACTTGGCCGTCCTCGCTCTCTTTTGGACCCTCCTCCTTCGTCTCCGCTGCCTTTGGAGGCTCCTTGTCCTCCTCCTTCGTCTCCGCGGCCTTTGGAGGCTCTTCTTCGTCCTCCTTCGTCTTTTCGGGTTCATGTTCTTCCTCCTCGGTCGCACCCGATTCATCCTCCTCCTTTTCCGTCTTCTCCGGCTCCCCCGCCTTCGGCCCTTCTTCCTTCTCCTCTGTCTTCTCCTTGTCATGTTCCGTGGCCTCCGGCCCCTCCTCCTTCTCTTTTGTTTCTGCGGCCTTCGGCTCCTCCTCCTTCTTTTTCTGTTCTACCGCCTTCGGCCCCTTCACTTCTTCTGTCTTTGCGGGCACTGCCATTGCCGGCGCAGCCTCTGCCGGCTCCAGCAGCTGCATGGCCGCGCCGAGGTTAGGATTTGCGTAGTGCATGAGGCTGCGGGCCTTGGCAGAGACGGCCACGGGGCCCTGGTTTTCCGGCCGCTTGAGCCGCTTCGGCATGGGCGATTCATCCAGCCAGGCCGGCCTCTTCCGAGAATTGCCTGCTACTACCGGCCGGGTGCTGATCCATGGACAGCCAGGCGTAAACATCTTTCTTTTATTGGACAAGCCGAGAAAAAAATTTCGCTGTATCTCTCACGCGGCCAGCCCCTTGTCTATTATCTCTTTTCTGGCTTCTAGCTTGGCTTTCTTGCTTCTCATTTCCTTGGCATCATCTGTATCTCCCCAGGCGTCTTCTTCGTCCTTGATGTCTTTCGTGAGCTTGGTTATCGCTTCGCCTAGCCTGTGCGACCAGGCCCTCAGTTTCTCTTCTTGTTTGGGAGTCTTGTTCGCTTGGTACGCCGCCACCTTGTCCTTCGCTTCCTGTGTTTTTTGGTCGACGACGACGCTGCTGCTGCTGCTGCCATCGCCGCCGTTGAGTGATGCGTTTATTTTGGCCATGGCCGAGCTCAGTGCGCCCGTGAGGCCGCCGCCTGCTGCTTTGGCGTCGGGCTTTTGTGTTTTGGCATCCGGCTTTGGTGCTTTTTTCAGTGTCGTGCCTGCTTTGATCTGAGACATCGCCCTTGCGGGGGTGTCATTAGAGCCTATCGTCAATTCTTCGTACTCCCCTCACGGGTGAGACGATGGAGGCGCATGTGCAGATTTGCATCAGCCATTGACAGAGAAGCACTATTATTATTATTATTATTATTATTATTATTATTATTATTATTATTATTATTATTATTATTATTATTATTATTATTATTATTATTATTATTATTATTATTATTATTATTATTATTATTATTATTATTATTATTATTATTATTATTATTATTATTATGGACACCGTGATAGCCCAGTGGTCAAGTTCTACCATCTGGGCCCTGTCGCCAGTTCGATTCCAGTCGGTGCCACCAGTATTTTCATTGAACATACCGGTCCGTCTGGAAGTGTTGGAACTGCCCGTGCGGGGGTGTCATTAGAGC